>PVJN01014789.1:0-45790 GCA_004026805.1 Lasiurus borealis | reverse complement strand
TAAATTGGAGAGAAATGTGAGAGAAGAAGTGTAAGTTTCTTCTATACATCTGGATATATTATAGACAGTGTTTCATATTAGGCTCGTTATTCTAGAAATATATCAATAAGCCCATAGAACAGTTTTGCTAACAATGACCTTGACTGAACAGTACATATACACTATAAATTGTCTTAGGAAATGTGTATAAGCATTCTCAACTACCAAGAAGGGTGTAGGATACTGGTTCAGTAAGGCATTAGCCCGATTTTTGAAAGGACATTAATAGATGAGGAACACAAATCATAGGACAATGTAAGACACAGTAAATTAGTGAAAAAAAGACAGTAAATTGCAGAGAAACCTAAGAGAACAAGTGTAAATTACTTCTACACATCTGGATACAGTACAGACAGTGTTTCATACTAGGCGGGTATTCTAGAAATAGATCAATAAGCCCATAGAACAGTTTTGGGAACAATGACCTGACTGAACAGTACAGACACACTATAAATTGTCATAGGAAATCTGTGTAAGCATTCTCAACAACCAAGAAGGGTGTAGGATACTGATTCAGTAATGCTGGGAATTTCATTAAGCGAACAGAATAGTTAGAGAGCAAGAGAAATTTACTTCCACTTTCAATATAAAGCATAGGATAGGATTCCAAAGATGTGAAACATCCGTCAAATATGGTAATAAGTACATTAAAAGTGTCCTCTAAAACACTAGAATACACTAAGAAGCATTTAATTGTACAATGTAGATAGGTGTACAAGAGTTCTCAACAGCGCAGAACCATGTAGATTGGATAGTAATGAAAACTGGCAATTTTTTGAAGGCGACTAGAAAGCCCATTGTAAGACACTACAGGAAACCCGCATGAAGAGTGAGGATTGAGGAGGATATTGCAATATTTGGAGAACTAGTGGTAAAGACTCAGAATGTTAGGATTCAGCAGAGCAAGTGTTTCCTACAATGTGGGGTATGATTGAAATAGAGCAATAAGCACATTAAATTGTTCTTTATAAGCACTGAAATTATCTTAAATTAAGGATAAATGGTTAAACATAGTTGGGAGACAATTTTGTATCAGTTCTCCAGTGCAAAGGGGAGTGCGGAAAGGAATTAGTATCATGGGTGTAAGTACATTAATAAGTGAGGAAAGCGAATCATAGGACAATATAAAAACCAGGGAATTAGTGTAACAAAGACAGTAAAACGGAGAGAAATGTGAGAGAACAAGTGTAAATTACTTCTATACATCTGAATACAGTATAGACAGTGTTTCATACTCTGTGGGTTATTCTAGAAATAGATCAATAACCCCATAGAACAGTTTTGGGAACAATGACCTGTACTGAATAGTACATATACACTATAAATTGTAATAGGAAATATGTATAAGCGTTCTCTACTGCCAAGAAGGGTATAGGATACTGATTCAGTAAGGCCTGGAATTTCATTAAGCGTACACAATAGTTAGAGAACAAGAGAAAATTACTTCCAGTTTCAATATAAAGCATAGGAAAAGATTCCTTTGATGTGAAACATTTGTCAAATAGGGTAATAAGAACATTAGAACTGTTCATTAAAACACTTGAACACAGTAAGTAGCATTCAATTTTACGAGGTAGATATGTGTATTACAGTTCTCAACTGCAGAGAACCGTGTAGAGTGGACAGTAATCAAAACTAGCTTTTGGTGAAGGCCAGTAGAAATACAATTGTAAGACACTGCAGCAAACCACCAGGAAGAGAGAGGACTAAGAAGGGTATTACAATAGTTGGAGAACTAGTGGAAAAGACTCATAATGTTAGGATTCAGCAGTGCTACTGTTTCCTACTATGAGGGATATGATTGAAATAGAGCAATAAGCACATTAAATTGTTCTTTATAAAAACTTAAATTATCTTAAAATAAGGATAAATTGTTAAACATAGTTGGGAGACTATTGTATATCAGTTCTCCAATGGAAAGGAGAGTGCAGAAAGGAATTAGTATCATGCATGTAAGTACATTAATAGCTGAGGAAAGCGACTAATAGGACAATGTAAGATCAAGGAAATTAGTGTAACAAAGAGTATATTGGAGAGAAATGTGAGGGAACAAGTGTAAATTACTTCTACACATCTGGGTATAGTATAGACAGTGTTTCATACCACGAGGGTTATTCTAGAAATAGATCAATAAGCTCATAGACCAGTTTTGGGAACAATGACCTTTACTGAACAGTACATATACACTATATATTGTCATAGGAAATGTGTATAAGCGTTCTCAACTACAAAGAAGGGTGTAAGATACTGATTCAGTAAGGCTGGGAATTTCATTAAGCATACAGAATAGTCAGAGAAGAAGAGAAATTTACTTCCAGTTTCATTATAAAGCATAGGAAAGGATTCCTTTGATGTGAAACATCCGTCAATTAGTGTAGTAAGCACATTAAAACTGTTCTTTAAAAGACTAGAATACACTAAGTAGCATTCAATTTTACAAGGTAGTTTTGTGTAGAACAGTTCTTCACTCCAGAGAACCGTGTAGAAGGGACAGTAATAAAAACTGGTTATTTTGTGAAGGCAAGTAGAAAGCCTATGGTAAGACACTGTAGGAAACCACCAGGAAGAGAGAGGACTAAGAAGGCTATTACAATAGTTGGAGAACTAGTGGAAAAGGTTCACAATATTAGATTTCAGCAGCGCAAGTGTTTTTCACAATGTGGGATATGATTGAAATAGAGCAATAAGCACATTAAATTATTCTTTATAAGCACTGAAATTATCTTAAAATAAGGATACCTCCCTCTCCATCACCTGTGCAGGTCCTACTAAAAATGGAGATTCTGACTCATGTAGATGAAATGGTCCACAAGTTAACCTGTCAAACTCAGGGAAAGGTTGCATGGCAGTTTTGCAAATTCAGAGACCTAAAGTAATCACAAAAGATGTTCTGAAATGAAACTTTCACTAAAAGCAGTTATGGTAGGTAGTTATATCCTAGATTGTATCTTCACTGACATGGTCAACCACTACCTTAAAGGAGCCTATCTCTCTTTTTGCATCTATGATAACATATCTGTGAAATGTCAGGATAACTTGTTACTTCCTTTCTATCCTCCCTCCCCTTGAAACACAAGCTAATATGCCTGGGAGCCAGTACAGATAACACAAATTCCTTCATTCTTATTGTTATGTTCATTATTGACTGTTAACTGTATGGCACTCATCTAAGTATGTGTCTATCATTTTAGTTTTTAACCAATCCCAGAGGTTTCGCCACTTTACTTTCTCCTTCCTGCCTCTCTAGTCTTTTACCAATGGATTTCATGCAATCCACCTAAGTCCTTTTCTGTGATTGCTATGTATAAAAATTGATGAAAAAACCGCTATTCTCCCAATTCCTTGAGATACTGCTTCCTGGCAATTGTCAACATTTTAGCTTAAATAAGCTCACACAAATTCTTTACAGGTTTGAATGCTTTTGTGTTAATATTACTTGGTGTATTTGCAGCAGGATTCCAAAGAAGCTGACTCAGGACCTTCCAGCAGACCCCAACTTGGTTCTAAGATCCTGCAAAGGGCCCATTGAGCCCCATGGTTCCCTGTCCATTGAATGAACCTGGGTGAGTTGTCTCTTGGATACAGGATCTTCCCCTTCTTTTGATAGAGGGTCCGACTTTATTTGAGCTGTGTCTTAAAATCCTTGAGGTGGAATTAAGGAATTAAGGTTGACAGAACCCAGGTTAAGGGTTGACAGAACTCAGGCTAAAACAGGAGTAGAGGGAAAAAATGTGTGGCTGATTTTGATTTTGGCTTTTTAACTGGAATTGCTTTCTTTGAGTCTGAGCAAAAAACCTTCACTGTATAAATGAGCTGAACTCATCAGCTCATAAGAGATAGGGACACATCCTTCCTCCAGTCTGATTCTAGGTTATTCTTAAGTGCAGGAGCCCCATAGGAAGGCCCAAGTCAACTGTAATTAACTAACTGGTTCATCTAGGGAGCCACCATAAGACTTGGCTCCAAACGCTTTATGTTTTTTTAGACAACTGAGAGAGATACTGAGGCCACACTTGATCCATTACATAACATATCTAGGAAGTTTGCTCAGACTACAGATATCCAAAAATTAAAAAAAAATAACATGGGAAATTGTGCCTCCAAAGCCAGAAGCTCCCAAACCCCAGCCCTCATTTAATACTCTTGGCAAGTGCTTTACAGAAATGGAAGATTTACCTTTAAAATATCAACTTAGAAATGGCCAAAATGTAGTTGTTTTGGGCCACCTACATTAATATTTTACATGCAGAAATTAGAAAAATGCCAGCTCTGAAATTAAACTGAATGCCTATATGGGAAGTCTATCTTGATTTGGAAATTAAAAACTTTAAGGTGAAGTGTAGAAAAAATAATTCTTACCAAAAAAGAGATGGAATAATAAGAAATTTTAGAGACTACCTCAGAACTATTCTGAAGTTAATAAATGCCTACATCCCATTCCCTACCTTCCTTTCTGACCTTTCTTGTCTGGACTTGCACTTTCCTCTCCCTTTTACATTCCCCTTCCGTCTCCTCTATTACCACTGACTTGAAGGAAAATGAGAATAGGAATTCTAACAGCTCTCTTTGGAAAAAACTGGTCTCAGCTAGAAAGGACCAGCAATTGTTCCTGACTTTGTCTGGGACTGTGATGGTTTCACAAAAATTTGCCCCGGCCCTTGGGGTCATTCAACAGGGGCAGCGAGGCGACGCACCTAAGAGAATGAGAAACAGACAGGGATACGAAGAAAGGAGGCAAGGCAAATGGTGTTCTGATCAAGCCTCAAAATTTTATTTTCAGCGGTTTCTCTTAAATAAAGGATAGAAGGAAAAACGGCGGAGTAAAGAAGGCAGTTGGAGAATATGTTGCCAAAGGGTGGCGCGAGAGATTATGAGGGCTTCTTGAATTGGTCCTTGCTCCGGCTGGGTGGAGTTGGCTGATAAGAGACAAAACCGCTCAGTATAACGGAATGTTGGGGGAGGGTTTCGGCTCCCAACATCTCCCCCTTTTTTGTTTTTTATTGAGGGGGTGGGCTTTTACCGGCTGGGGGAGTATTGACCTGGTTCCTCCCATGGGCCTCGTCTGCGCCCACCACATGTGGCTCTTGACATCTTTTGGGGAGGAGAGGCAGAGCCATTAGTTGTTTGATGTCAACCTCTATGCAAACCAGGTGTGCTCCCAGGGAGAACCAGAAGAGGTCTTATAATTTGACCTTCCCTTGTAATGCTTTGCTTTACACCAGCTCGGTGCCCAAACCTTTTGCTTAAAATAGGCAAAGGTTAGCATCCTTCTGGCTATGATGCTGTCCCCGCAGGGAGGGAGCTATTTTGGGGTCGTGGGGGATCAAGGTAGTCTGGGTCTGCCATTTCTAAGCATTGATAGTGAACCTGGATGGGCCGAGCAAGTGCTGCATCGATCTGTTGTTTTACTAGGGAGGGTATAGTTTTGAAAGCCCAAGGACCAAAGGTAATGATAAGGAGAAAGCCAACAAGCGGGCCAAGTATAGGAAGGAGGTAAGGGAGGAGTCCATTGAATCCACTCCAAAGTGGCTTCTCAAATAATTCTTTTTGTCTTTTGATGAGATCTTCTTAAAGTTTCTTGACTTTGTCTCAGACGATTCCAGATTTAAAAACAGTATTTTTTCCTGTAAAGCTAAGCAAATCCCTCCCTGTTCTGCTGTCAGTAAATCTAGACCCCTTCTGTTCTGTAAGACTACCTCGGCTAAGGAGTCGATCTGATCCTGTAGGTCATTAATGGTGCCTGATAGGGCCTGGATATCATCAATTAGCTGATTGGATAGTTTATGATAGGAATGTATTGCTACTCCAAGTCCCACGCTACCAGAGGCCATGGCACCAGAAATCCCTAGTCCAACAAGGAGAGGGACAAACTGAACAGCTCGTTTTTTGAGCCCAGTAATATAGTCAAAAGCAGGTAAAGGGACGGGCTCGTCTCCTGGAATAATAGAAATGTCCAGGAGAATAGTGGCTTGTAAGCATAGGCCAGTCCAATTGGTTGGGAGTGCCATATAGGCCAGGTTATTGCCACAAATAAAAACCTGCCCTGGGGCAGGGCATAGAGGGTCGGAATAATTTCTTATTGCGGAGCAATTGGAAAAGGTTATAAAGCCTAGGTCTATATCGTAACTATTATTTTGAGCTATTCCTTGAAGCAATTGGAAGACGAGAAGTATACAGGCTGTACCCTAAAAAGGGGTGTTAAGGGAACAATTTGGGTTATACGTGAGGGGGGATATCGGACTAGGGTTGATGGAAGGAGAAGAGGAATTTATTATTGGTATAGCAGTGGGCATGGGTGTTCCTATGGTCATGCATAGCCAGCAGTCTTTAGCAAGGCTGGGGTTAGAGAAATTTAAGGCTACAAGTGTAGCTTCTAAGATGCTGTTGGTCTGGGCGTCAAGGTCTATATCACGAGCCTTAGGTAAAGCTAGGGGATGACATTGGAGGGGAGGATATATGGTTTTAATGATTTCTTCAATGGTTTTCTGGACTATCGATTCTCTTACCTTATCAGTCTGCCCGCCACCATCTGATATATGAATTGGTGCTCGTGGAGGCCAACAAGTGGTTTTACCAATTTTTCCATGGCAAGAGGCTTGGGCATAGGTAGCAGGCCCAAGTGGGCTAGTAGAGCCCCAGTCACCCGCCATAGTTCCCAATTGTTCTCTCTCAAGGGTGGTGGTCAAATAAATCTTTCCATCAGAATGGGTACACTGCTGATAAGTGTTATAGCAGTTCAAATGGAGTTGATCTACAATTTGGCATTCTTTTGGGCATGGTCCCGGTTAATTAATTGTGGGAATACGTGAGGGTTTATTAACACATTTCCATGCCTGTTTGCTAATTCCCCCAGTGGGTAAGGCCTCATATGCAAGATAAGCAGTCTTAGTGGAGCAGTCAACCCTTTTTGTGTGTCGATGGGGAATGGTGGCACTATGACCCCCTTTGCAGTCACAAGGTTGGCCAAAAAGATTGTTAAGGGCTTCCGTCAGAGGTTTAAATCTGCAATGGCTTGCAGGAATCAGGATCAGGAGCAGGACTGTCACGAATTTTTCCATGATTTGTAAGACAAAGGAGAAAATTCATCTCAGGGATATTTTCCCTGGATATCAGGTTATTTTTTCCTTCTGATTGGGAGAATTGATTGGTTTTATAAGGCATTCAGGTAGCCATCGCGGTCCCTCTTCCTGTGTATCATAGACACAGGCAGACCCTCGTCCCCAAATGAGCACCGGGTCGGGATCATGCCATTGAGAAGTTAATAGGTCTTTCCACATGACCTTGGCATAGTGCCCTTTTGTCTCTTGATGCCAGAGACGATCAGCAGCAGATCTATTGTTCGTATCTAATTTTAAAAAATTGAGGGTGAACAGGGCATGATTGAGAATATTACGAGGAGAGCCTTTAGTGGGGTAGGCATTGGTTGTCCTTAATTTGGCTTGATGAGCCCGCTCTATTATGCCTTGTCCCTGAGGGTTATAAGGGATGTTAGTGATGTGTTTTATCTGAAATTGATTGCAAAAATTCTGAAACGTTTGGGAGGTGTACCCAGGTCCGTTATCCGTTTTAATTTTTGGGGGTTTGCCTATGGTGGTAATACATTGGAGGGTGTGTGCAATGATATTTTTTGAAGCCTCTCCACTTTGGAGAGTGGCAAACATAAATCCGCTGTATGTGTCAATAGTTATATGGGTATATTTTAGGCTGCCGAATTCAGAGATATGGGTGACATCCATTTGCCAAATTTCATTAGGGAGTAACCCCCTAGGGTTAACCCCTAAATGAGGGAGGGGCAGGTGGATGAGACATCCTGGACAGTCTTTAACGATTTGTCTAGCTTGTTCCCTAGTTATCTTAAATAGGAGGCGAAGGGTATGGGCGTTAAGGTGGTGAAGAGCATGGTAATCTTTAGCCTTTGCTACTGGGTCAACAATTATAGGGTTTATTAAACAAGTACTGAAGTCTGCAAGAGAGTTACTACAAGAGAGGGGGCCAGGAAGATCAGAATGGGCCCTCAGATGTCCAATGAAAAATGGTTTGTGTCTTTGTAGGATAAGCTTCTGGAGTTCCCGGAAGAGAGGGACCGCATTAGTGGAGGGTTTAATATGAGGAACAGTCTCTAACAAGGGTACTGAGAATGCGATATAGGCACTATCTGTATATAAATTAAAGGGGGGTATCTGTTAGGTTTCTAAATATCTCTAGAATGGCAAAAAGCTCTACCAATTGAGCAGATTTAAACGGGGACTGTATACTGTAGCACTGAGAGTCTATTACATAGGCTGCTATGCTAGAGGAGGAGCCGTTGGAGAACACTAACGAGGCGTCCCGCAGGGGTATATTTGAAGTATCCTTAGGGAAGATAAAGGGATGTAATCGGGCAAACTGAAGGAGTTTATTGGAGGGGTAATGATTATCAATGCTTCCATGGAAGGATGAGAGTGTTATAGCCCAGTCGTCCTCGTTCTGTAAAAGCCAATTTGTCTATTCCTTGGTATAGGATAAGATAATTTGGTCCGTATCTTTACCAAAACATTGGCGGCCTTTCTCCCTTCCTAGCTTAATAAGTCTTACGACCAGTTGAGGGTAAGTAATGAGAATTTTAGAGGGGGAGGAAGGCAAGTGAACCCACAGGAGGGGGCTGGTTTGCCAGAATGTTCCCGTGGGCATGTGAGGCGTTGGACAAATGATAAGTACAAGGGGTTTTTATAAGAGATAAATGTAACTTGCTGCTGTTGTATGGCTATTTCAATGACCCAAAGTGCCCTTTTGTTCAAGGATTTCCTTCAAGGAGGAGATATCTTGGGTAAGGTTTATTTTAGCCTGTCTTAGGGGATCCTGACTAGTGGGTTTTAAATCTTCCTTTTTGGGATCTTTTCGAGTGGAAGATTCAGGGATATCTATGGTAATAGGCAGGCTGAGGGAGGGCGGGAGATCTCTAGTAAGACTGCCTGACCCACTTTTATCACATCCTTTATGTCAGGATCCTGATGGTGTACTTTGAGAATATCGTGTATGAGGTTCCAATAAGAAAAGGCTGTAATAGGTATTTTTTCAGGACCAAAAGACTGGTAAAAGTCCTGAAGGGCATCGCCCACTCTTTGCCATCTTTTATAATCGATAGTGCCCTCAAGGGGAAACCAAGGGCATGTATCATGTATGAATGAGAAAAAATGTCTAAGATCCTTTCTTTTTACTCTTATTCCTCGTGCCCTGAGGGAGTCTTTGAGACCACTGAGGAAAAGTTCATGAGAACTAAGAGAGGAGCCCATCACTGAAAGTTAATAATTGATCCCTTCCGTGTAAGCCTCCGGGACGTATAAACCCCTTGCCAGGTCAGCCCTGAGGGCAAGACGTCCAGACTAGGTACCCAGTCAACAATCTCTATTTGCCAGAAAAGGCCCCTGCTCACATATCATAGGTCGGGATGTATAAGCCCCATGCCAGGACAACGACCACTAAGATGAAGTGAGTTCAAGGTTTGCAAGAGACGTAACAAGGAAACCAGCCGGGGTTGCTCCGCCCAACAGGGTGATTCGGAGTTCCTGTTTAGGGCCGTGAGCCGGCCGGCCGGGGTGCTTATTAGCGGACTAGAGAATGAAGAAGGAATTAAGGGCAGAAGGACCTCTTAGTTCAAATGAACATAGAATCTGTCTGTAAATTCATCTACAAAATCAAAACCAAGATCTTACTCACAGACGAGTGGTTCTGCGGCGATCTCAAGACGAGTCTTCATTCACGGCGATCCAGCGACTCAAGAGGGGGTCCGGCCGGACGAGTGTGTAGATGTTCTCCGGTCAGCCGATCCTCAGCCCCACGTTGGGCGCCAATATGTCCCGACCAGCAGGGCATTCAACAAGGGCGGCGAGGAAACGACCTAAGGAGAATGAGATACAGACAGGGACACGAAGAAAGGAGGCAAGACAAATGGTGTTCTGATCAAGCCTCAAAATTTTATTTTCAGCGGTTTCTCTTAAATAGAGGATAGAAGGAAAAGGAGGAGTAAAGAAGGCAGTTGGAGAATATGTTGCCAAAGGGTGGCGCGAGAGATTATGAGGGCTTCTTGAATTGGTCCTTGCTCCGGCTGGGTGGAGTTGGCTGATAAGAGACAAAACCGCTCAGTATAACAGAATGTTGGGGGAGGGTTTCGGCTCCCAACAGGACTGTGATGGTTTCACAAAAATTTAACAGTTAGAACATGTAATCCTGCCTATTCTGACCTATTTCAACTAATACACCCACTGTTTCTGAAAGCAAGTAAGGTCTGCTGTGATAATAAAAAGCACCATAAGAAAGAAAACAAGAAAACTTGAAGTGTGATTTACAAAGAGGAAACAGAAGCAAACATAGAGGTTGCTCCAGGATTATGAAAGAGTATTTCTCCCTTATCCTTACTAATATTTTAGGAGAAATTGAAATTATCTTAAAAGGGGACCTTACTAAGGCCCTTGTAGATACTGGGGTTTCTCTATCTGTTCTTAACAATACCCATCCAAGTGTTCCTCTCCCCCAGAGTAAAGCTTCTGTGCAAATGGTAGTGGTGTCTAAGCAACCAATGGCTGTTTCAAAATCAGAACCTGTACTCTTTCAATTAGGGCATGTTAAGAGGCAACATATTTTGCTGGTTAATTTGGTCTCAATTCACCTGATAGAGATTTTAAAATCAGTGATTCTCTCATGTCTCCCTAACCCCCAGAAAGCTAATATGTATTTAGAAGTAAATGAAACATTCTGAACCAAAAAGGGAAAACGATGATTTTAAGGGAACCCCCAAGAGGAAGCTAATCTTGAGGCTGACCAAATGTTTACTAACCATTTTTTTTTCATTATTAACTTCCATGAAAGTTAGAGAATGCTTAACAGGAGACTCACCCTACTCAGGATGGCCCAAACAGCCCAGAGACTTGCAGAGGTGCCTAACCTCAGCTTGCTACACATGCCTCTGTAGATGGGGAACCTAGAGAATCCCCCTGTCTTTTGGGGGTTCAAACGCTTCAACTGGGAGAAATTTGACTCGGGATCTCTCAAGAAAAAAAAAAGGCTAAAAAAAAGTCTAACCTTCTTTTGCAACATAAGCCCGGCTGCACTATAAAGTGGACAATGAAGAGGTTTGGCCAGTTAATGGCACCATTAAATTTAATACTATCCTGCCTGCAGCTAGACCTGTTTTCATATTCCCAGGGAAGTGAATGGAGAATGAGGCCTTCATAGATCAATGTGTCTTTTCCATACTTGTAAGCAGTTATGAGTCAGAAATGGCACTCAGCTATATGCTACCTATAAACTAGATCTTTCTGTAATTGCTACAGAACCTCAGAGAAAAATATACTCAAATAGAAAGAAACATTTCAAAATGGCTGAATTAGTTCATCCTTTTGTCAACATTTTCCAATCCTTGAGGGATTAAAGTACTATGCAGTATTTTCAGGGTCAGAAGTGTGGTTCCAGAATATTAAAGCCCACTAAATCATTTTATATTTCCCTATTCAGCTCAAAAATGCTATAATTGGCTTCCCAGGACCTCTGAGATGCAAATATCAGGAACTCTGATCTGGGTCATTTTAAAAATACAAATCTCTACAAGCTAGAATTACAACTGAAATATAGAAAGACTTCCTGAACAGTCAATAGAAAACTCAAGGGAGAGAACCCATAGAGGATGGTAGGAGGGGCAGAAGCTTGAAAGGGCTAGCGGGGTGCCCACAGAGAGCAACTGAAGTCCTAGAAAGATATTTCAGCTGTGGGGGTGTCACTATAAACTCTGGGATCTAATCCCGAAGCTGGGATCCCCAGCAGAGAGCACCAAATCTGAGGAGTGTACCACATAACATCTAGCTGTGAAAAACAGGGGAGTGTTTGCCAGGGAGTGGCAGCTGAAAGTTTGGACACCTTCTTGAAGAGCCAATGCACAAAAATTCCCTGTGGAGCCACCCACTTTGTGCTTTGGCAGAGGGAGGGTAGACTAGACCCGTGAGAATAGAACACCGGACTGGGTGCTCTGGGAGGATAGAACTCAGAAAGCAGACACCCCAAGTTCCCTTGGCTGAGTCATTCCATCAGGCAGTGGAGGATATCTTTCCCATATAGACATTTGTCTTGCCTAGGAGGAAGATAATCACTATACCATATTGGAAAAAATCTTGCCCTGAGGCCACTTAGGAGATTAAAAGTAATAATTAGCATCCAAGCAGAAGCAACAGCCCCACCCTGTTGAAAAAACTCTCCCCACCCCTGAGCAGATTTGCCTGGGATCAATTCAAATTAGAATCCTATTACTCTGTAGATAGAGGCAATCTCCAGACTCTAGAGCAGCGGTTCTCAACCTGTGGGTCGCGACCTCTTTGGGGATCGAACGACCCTTTCACAGGGGTCGCCTAAGACCATCAGAAAACATATATTTCCCATGTCTTAGGGACCAACAGTGTAGCAAAGTGTAGCAATATAGTTTATTGTTGTTATATGAAGACTGTTACCCATGCTACACCAGGATTCAAGACATTTCATTTATTTGTAATTAGAAATAAATATTTTACAATATACAATTACATATTGTTTTGTGATTAATCACTATGCTTTAATTATGTTCAATTTGTAACAATGAAAATACATCCTACATAGTCACAAACCCAAACAGAGAATCAAAATAAGGAGACCAGAAACAACCCCCAAATGAAAGAACTGGAGACTTCTCCAGAAGAAGAGATAAATGAAACAGAGATAAGAAATTTATCTAAAACAGAGTTCAGAGTAATGGTGATAAAAATGCTTAACAGTATGCAAAAAGATATAGTTAACTATGAAAAAACAACAGTCTGAGATAAAGAATGACATAACACAAATAAAGAACACATTGGAAGGAATACATTAGCAGATTAGGAGAAACTGAGGATCAAATCAGTAAATTAGAAGACATGGAGGGTGTTAAAAGACAAGGCTGTGAGTGAGGCCCACGTGTGAGCCGGGCCTTGGAGAAGAGACTGCAGTGGTGCTGGAGGAAGAGCGGGAACTTGCCCTTCCTCACTCACTTCCCTCCTCCACTGTCCCAGAAATAAGAATGTCTAAGCCCCTGGAGGCTGAGAAGCAAGGTCTGGACTCCTCATCAGAACACACAGGTGTGTGGGAATCAGAGGGTGTGCAGGGCGGGGGGTGGGAGCTTTGGGGTAGTGGGTGAAACCTCCCCTCCCCCTCTCATTGCAGACACTAACTATCAGGTCAGGGGGCACATATGAGCCAGGGGCGGGGAGGTGAGAAGGGAGCAGAAGGGGACTGTGCGGTGGGGGACAGGTGTTAGAAGCTGCTTCATCTCACTGATCCCATCTCCACCCCAGCTTTCTCTTCACAGAACCCCCAGAATAAGATGTCACCATTATTCATGTCCCAAACTGGTCTAGGCACCAAGATAAACACCTGTCAGAACATCTAGGGCAAGGGGAGAGGGGTTCTGGATGATGGGTGGCAGTTGCTTTTAGAAGTGTCCCACAGGCTGTAATGGGCCCAGAGCTGAAGTGGGCACCTAGCCCTGGTACCTTGGTGACAAAGCTCCCCCCACCTCTTCTCACCCTTGGGCTACTGTTCCAGGCCTGTGATTCACCAGGGCTCCTTCCCTTTCCCTGGGGTGTGAGGGTGGCCAGGAAAATCCCCACCCCCAGAACCCCAGGGCAATGAACAACAGAAAGTCAAGGGCCTGCCTCCATCCCAACTTCCCTGACTGAACTGGGGCTTGCCTCACCCCACCCTCTGCCCCCTAAGACACACTCAGGATGGGGGGTGTAGGGGTCAGAGGGAGGCAGACCCAGTGAGAATGGCTGGGGGACTGGGCAGATGCTGTAGGAGAGGATGATAGAGAAGCCAGAAATGGCCAAACAGAGCAAATTCCAAATCCAGATGGGGCCCTGTTGTTGGGCCCTGCTGACTTCCTGGGTATCTGGGGCCCAAGTCTCCATTGTCCAGTCGGTGGGGAAGCTGGCAGGTTCAGAGGCCTGAAGACAGCACAGCGGGCAGATGCTTAGGCAGGACTCCTGATCATGACCAAGATGGCAGAAGGATGGTGAGGGCCTGGGGACTGCTCTGTGACCATGGGAAAACCACTTTCCCTGTTTGGGCTTCTCAGTCTCCTATTCTCTAATGGGGGTGAAGGTGTGGTAGTAAGATTAGGTGATCTCTGAGGTCCCTCCTCAAGTAGTGTACCCTGAGGATGCTCTGTGGGCAAGTGCCCAAGGAAGAAGGTGTCTAGCTGGACCTCCTCCCTCTGATCTCAGGTTTGACTCTGACCTTAACCTTCAGAGCGGGCATCTCCTGCACACCCTCCTTCTTCAGTTGAATCTGTGTAGCCTGTCCTGGCCCCACTGCAACCCAGTTTCTCTGTGGTGAAACCAATGGGCCTTGGGTAGAAAGGGCTCTCTCTCCCCTTCCCAGGCCTGCTCCCTTGTCCTAGGGAAAGCTCAAGGCTGCTCCTCCCTGGCTTCTACAAATCCACACCCATCAGGTACAATTATTTACATCAGACCTTTGCTAATAGATTCAATTTTTTAAAAAAGCATTTTATTTGGGGGAATGTGAAGCTGATACAAAAGTAGAAAGAAGAACATAATGAAATTAACCTCCCAGGTACCTATCAGACAGCTTCGACAACCATCAACTCATGAACCAGCTTGCTCTTTCAACATCTGAAATAAACGCTTTTTAAAATTAATTATTTTTTTATTATTTAAAATATTACATAGAGTAGTACATATATCTCTTCCCCCACCCCCCACCACCATTGACCTTCCCCCAGCCTCCCTCGCCCCCTGTCGAATGCCCTCATTCCCCCTTCTCCCAGTGTCTTGTGTCCATTGGTTGTGCTTATATGCATGCATACAAGTCCTTTGGTTGATCTCTCCTCCCCACTTCCCAATACTCTCAGCCTTCCTGCTATAATTTGACAGTCTGTTTGGTGCTTTGATGCCTCTGTATTTATCTTTTTGTTCATCAGGTTATAATGTTCTTTATTTTCCATAAATGTGTGAGATCATGTGGTATTTTTCTTTCATTGCCTGGCTTATTTCACTTAACATAATGCTCTCCAGGTCCATTCATGCTGCTGCAAATGGTAAAAATACCTTCTTTTTTTTTTTTTTTTAGCACCATAGTATGCTATTGTGTAGATGTACCATAGTTTTCTAATCCACTCATCTGCTGATGGGCATTTAGGCTGTTTTCAAATCTTAGCTATGGTGAGTTGTGATGCTAAAATCATAGGAGTGCATATATCCTTTCTCACTGATGTTTCTACTTTCTTGGGATATATTCCTAGAAGATAGATTATTGGGTCAAATAGGAGTTCCATTTTTAGTTTTTTGAGGAAACGCATACTGTTCTCCACAGTGGCTGCACCAATCTGCATTCCCACCAGCAGTGCACAAGGGTTCCTTTTTCTCCCTATCCTGACCAGCACTTGTCTTTTGTTGATTTGTTGATGATTGCCATTCAGAAAGGTATGAGATGGTACCGTATTGTCATTTTGATTTGCATCTCTTGGATAATTAGTGACTTTGAATATGTTTTCATATGGCTTTTGGCCTTCCTACTGTCTACTTCCCAAAAGATTCTATTTAGGTCTGTTGCCCATTTTTTTTTATTGGATCATTTATCTTCATTTTATTAAGTTGTGTAAGTTCCTTGTAGTTGTTGGAGATTAAAGCTTTATCAGTGATAAGATTTGCAAATAATGTTCTCCCATACAGTGGGCTTTCTTGTTGTTTTGTTGATGATTTCTTTTGTTGTGCAAAAACTTTTTATTTTGATGTAGTCCCATTTGTTTATTTTCTCTTTATTTTCCATTGCCCTAGGAGCAGTATCAGTGAAGAAATTGGTTCAGCATATGTCTGAGATTTCTCTGCCTGTGGATTCCTCTAGTGTTTTTATGGTTTCCCATCTTATTTTTAAGTCCTTTATTCATTTTGAGTTAATTTTTGTGTATGGTTTACACTGGTGGTCTAGTTTCATTTTTTTGCATGTATCTGTCCAATTTTCCCCAACATCATTTATTGAAGAGACTGTCTTGACTCCATTGTATGTTCAAGTCTACTTTGTCAAATATTAATTGGTCATAGGGTTTGGCTCAATTTCTCGGTTCTCTATTCTATTGCATTGATCTATATGTCTGTACTTGTGCCAGTACCAGGCTATTTTAAGAACGGTGGCTTTGTAATAAAGCTTGCAATCTGGTATTAAGATCCATCCTACTTTCTTCTTCTTTCTCAGGATTGCTGCAGCTATTTGTTTTTTGTTTGTTTGTTTTTATTCTAGATCAGCGGTTCTCAACTTGTGGGTCTCGACCCCTTAGGGGGTCGAACAACACTTTCACAGCGGTCACCTAAGACCATTGGAAAACACAGATATGATTCATAACAGTTGCAAAATTACAGTTATTAAGTAGCAACAAAAATAATTTTATGGTTGGGGGTCACCACAATATGAGGAACTGTATTAAAGGGTCAGGGCATTAGAAAGGTTGAGAACCACAGTTCTAGATGAAATTTTGGAGAGTTCTTCCTGGGTCTGTGAAATATACCGTTGCTATTTTAATAGGGAGTGCATTGAATCTATAGATTGCTTTGGGTAGTATGGACATTTTAATGATGTTGATTCTCCCAATCTATGGGAGAATCAACATCATTGTTCAAACCAGTGAACATGGTTTGTTTCTCCAACTGTTTATGTCTTCCTCTATCTCTTTTTCAGTGTCCTGTAGTTTTCCACATATAGGTCTTTTACTTCCTTAGTTAAGTTTATTCCTAATTTTTTTGCTGCACTGGTAAATGGGATTGCTTTTTTAGTCTCTCCTTCTGTAAGTTCACTATTGTGTATAGAAATACCATAGATTTCTGGTATTAATTTTGTATCCTACTACATTGTCAAATTCATTTATTAAGTCTAATAGTTTTTCGATAGAATCTTTCAGTTTTTTTTTTTTTATGTACAATGTCATATCATCTGCAAATAAGACAGCTTTACTTCTTGTTTTCCAATTTGGATGTCTTTTATTTCTTCTTCTTGACTAATCACAATGTCAAATAGGAGTGGTGAGAGTGGGTATCCCTGTATTTTTCCTGTTCTTAGGGGAAATAGTTTCAGTTTTTGCTCATTGAGTATTATGTTGGTTGTGGGTTTATCATATATGGCTTTTATTATATTTAGGAATGATCCCTCTACTCCCACCTTGCTGAGAGTTTTTATCAAGAAAGGGTGTTCGATTTTGTCAAATGCTTTTTTGCATCAATTGGTATGACTATATGATTTTTATCTCTCAATTTGTTTATGTAAGGTATTATGTTTATTGATTTGTGGATAAACCCTTGCATTCCTGGGATAAATCCTACTTGATCATGGTGCATGATCTTTCTGATATACTACTGGATCCAATTTGCTAGAATTTTATTGAGGATTTGGCATCTATGTTCATAAGTGATATTGGCCTGCAATTATTTTTCATTGTTTTGTCTTTATCTGGTTTTGGTATTAGGGTGATGCTGGCTTCGTAGAATGAGCTTGGAAGTATTCCTTCTTCTTGAATTTTTTGGAATAGTCTGTGGAGAATAGGTTTTAGTTCTACCTTGAAAGTTTGGTAAAACTACCCTGTGAAGCCATCTGGCCCCACGCTTTTGTTTGATGGAAGCTTTTTGATGATTGCTTCAATTTCTTCCATAGTTATTGGCCTATTGAAATGTTTAGATTCTTCCTGATTGAGTTTTGGAAGGTTGCATTTTTATAGGAATATGTCCATTTCCTCTAGGTTGTCCAGTTTGTTGGAATAGTGTTGTTCATAATATTTTTTTTAACAATCCTTTGTATTTCTTTGGGGTCTGTTGTTATTTCTCCTTTTTCATTTCTGATTCTGTTTATTTGGGTTTTCTCTCTTTGCTTCTTGATGAGCCTGGCTAGAGGTTCCTCAATCTTGTTTATCTTTACAAAATAACAGCTCTTGGTTTTTGTTGATCTTTTGTATTGATTCTTTGGTCTCTATGTTGTTTATCTCTGCTCTGATCTATATTTACTTCCTTCTTCTCATTCAGGGCTTTTCTTTTTAATAAATCTTTATTGTTCAGATTATTACAATTGGTCCTCTTTTTTCCCCCCATAGCTCCCCTCCACCCAGCTCCTACCCTTCCCTCTGCTCTTACCTCCCCCCATATTTTCCTCATCCATAGGTGTATGATTTTTGTCCAGTCTCTCCCTGTACTCTCTTCCCCACTTCCCCCCTGAGAATTGTCAGTCCACTCCCTTTCTATGCTTCTGATTCTATTATATTCACCAGTATATTCTGTTCATCAGATTTTTTATTCTCTTGACTTTTAGATTCTCTTGTTGATGGATGTGTATTTGTTGTTCATAATTTTTATCTTTACCTTTTTCTTCTTCTTCCTCTTCTTAAAGAGTACCTTTCAGCATTTCATATAATACTGGTTTGGTGTTGATGAACTCCTTTAGCTTTTTCTTATCTGTGAAGCTCTTTATTTGCCCTTCAATTCTGAATGATAGCTTTGCTGGGTAGAGTAATCTTGGTTGTAGGTTCTTGCTATTCATCACTTCAAATATTTCTTGCTACTCCCATCTGACCTCCATAGTTTCTGCTGAAAAATCAGCTGACAATCATATGGGTGTTCCCTTTTAAGTAATTAACTGTTTTTCTCTTGCTGCTTTCAATATTCTCTCTTTGTCTTTTGCTCTTGGTATTTTAATTATGATGTGTCTTGGTGTGGTCCTCTTTGGATTACTTTTGTTTGTGGTTCTGTGTGCTTCCTGGACTTGTATGTTTATTTCTTTCACCAGGTGGGGGAAGTTTTCAGTCATTATTTCTTCAAATAGGTTTTCAGTATCTTGCTCTCTCTTTTCTGGCACCCCCATATGCTTGAAGTTGTCCCAGAGGCTCCTTACACTATCTTCACATTTTTGGATTCTTTTTTCTTTTTGTTTTTCCAGTTGAGTGTTTTCTGTTTCTTTATTTTTCAAATCTTTGACTTGATTCTTGCATTCCTCTAGATTGCTGTTAGGGGTCTGTATAATATTTTTATTTCAGTCAATCTATGTTTAATTTCTAGTTGGTCCTTTTTCATCTATAGTTGGTCTTTTTTCATATCCTCTTGGATCTTGCTAAATGTATCCATCTTTTCTAGGAAATTCTTAAAAAACCTTATAACCATGGTTTTAAACTCTATATCCAATCATTTGTTTTCCTCCATTTCTTTCATTTGTGATCTGTTCCTTTGTGTCCACATTTTTGCTATTTCCCTGAGTTGGTAGTGTAGCTTTGTGTGCTAGGTGTCCTATAGGTCCAATAGCTCTGCCTCCCAGTTACCTGAGGTGGACTCTCTTGATGCCCTGCTTTGTAGACTGTGTGTACAGCCTTGTTGTAGTTAAGTCTTGATTGTTGTTAGTATTACTAGGGGAAATTGACCTCCAAGCCAATTGATTGTAAGGATCAACTGTGTCTACGCCGGGAGAATTTCTGTGCTGGAGTCAGCCTTATGATAGAAGACTTACAAAATTGCAAAAGTCTCTTTGTTCAGATTGGACGAGGCAGAGTCTCAGGGCTGAGCAGAGACAGCTTTGGCTTCCTGTCAGCCCTGCCCTATGCAACCCCTTGGTCTCAGTGTCTCTCGGTAATCACTGCAGTCCTCTCTATGCACATCTCCAGACCTCTGAATTTCTGGCTCCCCTGAGTTTCTGTGCACTCTGGGGACCTCTATTAGCATGAGTCCCCAGGGTCTTGCCAAAATTGGGGTTCAGTGCAGTTGGAAGTGGATTTAAGCACAATTGACAGTTTTTGTCTCCCTCTTGCTAGAGAAAGCCAGTGGCACAATTAGCAGTTAGCCCTCAGTGCACACCTTCAGACCTCTGCCTTTCCAGCTCCCTTTGTTTCCATCTGCTCTGGAGACCCTTATGAGTTTGGGTCCCCAGGATCTTGCCTGAAACTGAGATTCAGTACAGTTAGAAGTGGATTTCAGTACAGTTGGGAGGTACTGTCTCCATCCTGCTAGAAAAAGCCAGTGGCACAATCAGCAGTCAGCTCTCTGTGCATGCCCTTGCACACCTCTAGAACTCTGCTTTCTCATGGCTCCCCTAAATTTCCATGCACTCCCCCCTTTCACAACAGTCCAGACTACCCCCATATGAGTCTTGCTCAGAACTGGGGTTCAGTGTAGTCAGGAGTTTTAGTCTTCATCCCGCTAGAGGAAATCAGCCAGGCACTCTGCCATCCGTCATCTCCACATGTGTGTCTCCATACCTCAGCTTTTTGCAGTTCTTCTGAGTCTCCATGAGAATTTCCACTCAGCCAGCTTTCCTGTGGTTCTGGATTATGTCCGTTCTGTCTTTTAGTTGTAGTTTTGAAATTGTTGCGTGAAGCAGCAGTTTAGGTCTTCACCTATGCCACCATCTTGGTTTCTTAGGGCTTTTCTTGTTGTTCTCTTTGTAACTCTTTAAGTTGTAGGGTTAGGTAATTTATTACTATTGTTTCTTGTTTGTTTGTTTTTCTTCTTCTTTTCTTTCAGTAGGCTTTATAGAGCTATGAACTCCCCTTTCAAGATTGCTTTAGCTATGTCCTATAGATTTTGGATTTTTGTGTTTTCATTGTCATTTGTTGTGTGATGTTTTTTATTTCTTCCTTGATCTCTCTAGTAACCCAGTCATTACTTAAAAGCATGCTATTTATTCTCCATGTGTTTGATTTTTTTTGGATTGTTTTTATTGTAGTTGATTTCCAGTTTCATACCACTGTGATATGAGAAGATGCTTGATATTATTTCTATCTTTGTGAATTTAAAGAGACTTTGCCTATGGCCCAATACATGGTCTATCTTTCAAAATGACCCATGTGCATTTGAGAAGAATGTATATTCTGTGGGTTTGGGCTGAAATATTCTGAAGATGTCAATTATTTTCATCTGGTCTAGTGACTCATTTAGGATTGATGTTTCTTTGCTGATTTTTTGTTTAGAGGATTTGTCTAGTGGTGATAGTGGGGTATTAAAGTGTCTTACTATGATTGTATTGCTGTCAATCTCTCCCTTGATATCCTCCAGGAGTTTTTTTTTTATGTCTTTGGGTGATCCTGTGTTGGGTGTGTATATGTTTACCAAAGGCATTTCTTCTTGTTGGATTTCTGCCTTTAGTATTATGAAGTGGCATTCCTTATCTCTTGTTATGTCCTTCATTTTGAGATCTAATTTGTCAGATACAAGTAATGCTACCCCAGCTTTTTTTCATTTCCATTCACCTGAAAAACCTTTTTCCATTCCTTCACCCTCAGTCTGTGTGCATATATTTTTTCTCAGGTGGGTTTCTTATAGACAGCAGATATATATTTTCTTATCCAATCCATTACCCTATGTCTTTTGATTGGGGTATTTAATCCATTTGCATTTAAAGTTATTATTTATAGGTACTTGTTTGTCACAATTTTTATTCTTTACCCCTGTGTTTCTTCTTTGCTTCCTATTTCTTTCTTTTTTTAATTTATTTTTTATTTTATTATTATTATTTTTTTTACAGCAGACCCTTTAACATTTCAAATCACCATTGCTGATTTCGTGGTATTAAACTCTCTTAGTCCCTTTTTGACTGTGAAGCTCCTGATTTCACCTTCAACTTTGATTGATAGCCTCACTGGTTAAAGTGTTCTTGGATTCAGACTCTTCCTTTGCATGACTTTGTATATATCATTCCATTCCCTTCTGGCTTGATATGTTTCTGTTGAGAAATCAGTCACTAGTCTGATGGGGCGTCCTTTGTAGGTAACTTTCTGTCTCTCTCTGACCACTTTGTTGTTAGTGTTTGCCAATTTAATAATAATGTGCCTTGGCATCATTTTGCTTGGGATTCTGTGAACTTCTTAGATTTGTGTGGGGTTTTTTCTTCCCTATATCAGTGAAGTTTTCTGTCATTATTTCTTCAAACAATTTTTCTATTTCTTGCTTCGTTTCCTCTCCTTCTGGTACCCCTATTATGTGGATGTTGTTTTGTTTCGTGTTGTCCCAAAGTTCCATTAGGCTCTCCTGCTGCGTTTTAACTTTTTTTTCTAGAATCTTGACTCTACTTGGATATTTTTTTTCCTACCTTGTCTTCTAGTTCACTAATGTGGTCTCTCTTTCTTCAAGTCTATTCTTGATACTTTCTATTAAATTCTTTAGAGCAGCGATGTCATTTCTTCTTGGTTCTTCTTCATTTCTTCTTGGTTCTTACACATATTGTTGAATTTGTCTTCCATTATTTGCTTCCATTTATGACCATTTCTCTGAATTCTTTCTCACAGGTTGCTTGCCTCTATTTAGTTTACTTACTTTTCTGGTGATGCTGCTTTTCTTTCATATTTGGGATGTTTCTTTGTCTCTCCATGATCTCTCTTCTCTAGGTGTCTGGTATTGTAGTTATCTCTCTCCTGAATTTATTTAAAGGCATAAAATACAACACAACACAGTACAATGCACATGGCATTGAACACAAATGTATTCATGATATTAATAACCCTAAATAAAGGTGACCCCCAGAGAAAGGTTAATTATAGGATAGGAGAGAAAAAAGAAGAAGGGGAAAAAAGGAGTGCAAGAATTAAATTGGCAGTCAAACCCAGTTTTACTCAGTGGATAGAGTATTGGCCTGCAGGCTGAAAGGTCTGAGGTTTGATTCCGGTCAAGGGCATGTACCTTGGTTGTGGGCACATCTCCAGTAGGATGCGTGCAGGAAGCAGCTGATCAATGTTTCTCATCAATGTTTCTAACTCTCTATTCCTCTCCCTTCCTCTCTGTAAAAAATCAATAAAATATATTTTTAAAAAAAGAATTAAATTGACAAAAGGAAAAAAAAGTAAGAGAGAAAAGAAAGAGATAAGAAAGAAGATGGTATGAAAACTTCGATAGATCAGCCACTATTCCCAACAAATGCCAGCAACAATACTCAGAGATGAATTCAACCTACAAATAACAACTAATATTAAGTGAGACAAGGGAAAACAGAAGCAAAAACAAGCAAACAAAACAAAAAAGAAAAACAAAAAGCAAATGCAAAACAATCTCACACACAACCATAAAAAATCAATATATTAACAATCAAGCAAATAACAACAAAAGAACAAAGAGAAAAAAACTTTTTATATAGTGAAGATAAAGAAGAGAGAGGTGTTTATGGACTTGAGCAAGTATTGGAAATTAGATATATAAGTAGGGTGAAATTTTAACAGGGAGTAAAAAGAAAGAATAAGGAAAATTTAAAGCAGGAATAGGGTAATAGAAACAGGACAACAAAAGGGGAAAAGTAAAGAAGAGAGTGATGCCATAAAGGTAAATTTGAGATAGAGTAAAATGATGCTAAAGGAAAGATCAACATAGAATGTAAAACACTAATCCCAAAGCAAAATAATGACAAAATAAAATGACACATTTTATTTAAAAAAAAAAAAAAGACAAAGGTAAAATGGTAGTAGTAATAATACTGATAGAAAATAAAAATGTGGATTTGGAAAATGGCTGCGGAATAGACAGACGCGTCTGGAGCTTTATCGCTGGGCAGAGGGAGAGAGAGCAGCTGAGAGCAGCAGTTTTTCCAAAGGAGGGATTACTATGCTTTAAGCTGAAGTTGGTAGCTTCACTTCCTTCTGAGCCTTTAGAAACAGCCCTGCCCACCCCTTCCCAGGAAGGCTGCAGGAGGCTGGTGGGCAGGAGTCTGGGCACTCTAGCTCTTGAATGTGCTATTTCCCTGCTGGGGGCCTGCAGCCTCCAGTTCCAGGGGCTAGAGCTGGCTGGGACAGGTGAGGAGGCAGGCTTCAGAAGGAGTTCTGGTCTCTGGTGGGTGATGCAGAGCGAGTCACTGGTGAGGGGCTGAAGGGCTTGCCCCCTGCTCCTCCTGCTTCCCACCTACCTCCAGATCCTCCCTGCCAGCAGCTGGGTCCCCAGGACGAGCACAACCCCCAGAGTTTCCCAGGCTAGGCCGCTCTAGATTGGGGACACAAAGCCCACAAAGCACACAAGAAAACTTCTGTTAGGAAAAGAAAATGGTCTCCGTCAGAAAAAGTTATGGGCGACAGAGTGGAAAAGGAAAAATATAAAATAAATTACCTTCCAAATACCTTCATTTGCTAATATATATATATATATATATATATATATATATATATATATATATATATATATATTCCACCTCTGATCCCCATTTTCCTTTTTAAATGTTGCTCTTCCTGGGAGCCTACAGGCTCTTGGCTGTCCCTGTCCTCAAAATGGATTCTTGTTACAACTTAAAGAAGACAAATGCTCCAGCCTGCCCTGACAGTTCCCATGGATCCCCAGTGACCTCTTCAGGGTGCCCTGCCTTCCCCCCTCCCAAGGGGCCTCTGCCTGTCCTAGTTAGTGTGGTCATGCCAAGGCATGTCTGGGTTCAGCTCACGGTTGGACCCTGAGCTGGGACACACCAGGTGTGGGCTCCAGCTAAGACAGAATTGGGTGACATCTGCCCAAACCCACCTTAGGGCAGTAATATGGAGCTTCTGGGGGGTTGGCTGGGGAAGTCATCTAGTGGCCAGGTTGGGGCTCATGTGCACCTGGCTTCAGGGCAGCTCGGGAGGCACCGGGAGGTAGAAGGCTGAGGCTCCAACATCTCTAAAAGCAGGCGGGGGAGAAACAAGACCTGCTTGGAGTGATCCTTACTCAGCGTCAGGGCCCCTGAGGGGTCATCACTTGGCCTGCAGACATCTGAGAACTTGTGCCTTTGTGACCTCTCATTTTTCCCACATGCCCACAGCAGCAGGCCCAGGTCCCTGCATCCCTTCCTTACCCAAAAAGCCTGGGGCTTGGGCCCGGCTCACAGCTCAGGCTAGTGGTATACTACATTTGATCTACATGTCCCTAGTGGTGCAAATGACTCAGTGTTGAAGAGGGCTCTGCACAGTGGGGCAGTAGCTCATTTCCTAGCTGCAGGAGGGCAGCCTACAGCCCATGGCTTTCACTCCCATGCTCAGGCACCCCTTACCCAGTTCTGGGCAACACAGCTTTGCTATAGCTCCTGGCCATCTCCTTCATGGCCTGCTCAGTGAAGACACTGGCCTAGGCGTTGCCACCCAGGCCTATGTATACATAGGCATTCCCCTTTAAGCCATCCATCTCTTGCTGGCTATCAAGCTCCAAGGGATTGGTGCCCATTAGCTCCATCATGGAGTCTTAGCTATCGAGGTCAATGTCCATGATGCTGTTCTTGACCATCATGTGCTGACACAGGTTGCCCTTGAGTTTAAACTTGCTGGAGCTGTAGGGACACTGGAAGGGCTTGCTGCCTGAGTGCAGGTGCATGTGGCTCTTGAGGGCCATGATTTTAGGGAAACTTTACCTAAAGTGTCTGTTGGCTGAGCCTGTCCATGTGCTCCTTGACTCTTGGGGCAGCCTGTGTTCTCTGCCTGGGGGACTTGATTGTGGTCACCCTGTCTTCCCCATAGTGGTACAAGGCAGGGACTGGGGAGCTGCACAAGTTCCCTGAGAGAACAGGTGCACCTAGCGCCCTAGAAGGAGTGTGTGGGACAAAGTGGACACATTGAAGGGGCCCAGAAGGGTCTGTGATAGAGAAATCAGGCTGGTTTCCCACCTCCTTCACCAAGCAAGATTCCTATGTTAATTTCCTGTGCTTTTGGTGTGTTCCAATGTTGTCCCCTAGAGGGCACAAAGAGACCTGTGGCTGCATCAGGGATGCTGACCAGGCTCCAGAGGCAGGTTGTACTTTTCTAATTCATCATCGATAACACTTTTTGTAGTTTAGCTCATGGGAAATGGTGAAAGCCGCCCACAATCTATGTTTTAGTTCAAGAATGTGGACTTCATGTGGACTCTCCTGTGATTTTAAGCTTTCACATAGGTCATCTTTTGTGACCACTAATGTCATTTCCCTCTGTCCATTTGTTACTCATCTCTGTACAGAGAGAGTAACATTTTCCCTGGAAAGTATCTGACCACCAATGAAAAGAAAGTGTTCAAAAGCTTCGAGCTGATGATGATGGTACTGAAGGTGGAGGTCTGTTCAGGATGGTCCAGAGCAACAGTTTTTGAGAACTTTTCCCTCAAAATTACCTGCAGAAGGCACCTGTCATATGATAGGGTGGAGGAAGGATAGAAATAAAGGTGGGTAATTTAGGTATCATACCCAAGAGTGGACAACAGATTCTGCCCAGATTCTGAGAGGCTGAGGAATAAATGGTGAGGACACTGCAAAGACCCCCCCCCTTAATAAGGGAACATTAAAGGTCCTGTAGTTCAGAGAGGGGCCCAGGGATGGGGACAGGGGTTATCAGCCCACAGGTGCTGGGAAGAAGATCTGACACTGTCCTTTGGGGGGGCATAAATGCATTTTTAAGTCATTATGTCACAGTGTATGATTCTGAAAATATAGAGAAACTCCTATGATGTAATTTTCTTCTTAATAAGATGTTTTTTCCTAATGATAGAAATGACTGCATTTATTGCTAAGATGCTTGAGATGGTAAGAACATCAGATTAGGTTGTCTAATGGCATGGCATATAGATTTGTTATGATGTATCTTCTCTTCTCAGTGTCTACAAAATTTTTCTCACCTGACTTTGCAGCACAACCCACTGGTGTCATTCTAATTTGTGGTTTCACCCTTTAACAAACCAGCCTTCCAGCCAGTGAGCTAAGGCAGCCATCAGTCATTACCTCTAACTAAGCCTCCTTTTGAACATGAGTGTGCCCTCTGTCCAAGGTCAGCCCCAATCTCTGAACTCTCCTGTCCCTTTCTCTCCTCTTCTAGCAGGAACAAGCCACTAGAGGGCATCCACATTCCTCCTTGAGCTCCTGGGGACCTTTCTATCACCTGAGACAAATAAATACAAGTATTTTTACTCAAAAGCCCCCACCATTCAAATACTCTTTAGATTTGTTTAGGAGGAAGCTCCTGCTTCAGACATCAGGATCCCCAGGGAAGCACCTCATATCAGGGTGTAGTAGCATGGAGGAGGGACCCTGAAACCATCCCTAGGGCCTAAGTCATTGTAGAGGGAGATGGTTCATGGACAGTGGGTAATATAGGAAAGACATCCAGGGCCCAGATGTTCCTTCATGATGGGTGGTCATAGGGGATAATGCTTGTGAGCCTGTGGCTCTGAAATCCCTACCACTTAGCATATGTGCACATTGGCTTTGGCTGAGCTGCTGTGAAATATTTCAGATTGGGCCTTCCTCAGTGGGCAGGGCATCCTTTGGGTATTTCAAGAAACTTCCTATTGAAGAATGAGAAGAGATGTGTTATTGGCCTTAGAGAGTCACATTTTACCCTAGAGCTGGAAAGCATCTGACCATCATTAAAAAGTAAGTATTGAAATGCTGTTGGTTGATGATGATGGCACTAAAAATGGAGGCCAGCTCAGGGTGGGAGAGAGAGGTTCTCTCAGAACCTGAAAGAGCAGATGGTGCTGGGCTTCCCCCATCAACTTCAGATCAGGAACCAGGAAGTGAGAAGATGAGGACCTCCCTGACCCTTCCACCCTCCTCAAGACACCACTGCTAGGCTGATTGCAAGAAGGGGGACAGGAGGAGGAACTCAGCCTTTCCTTCCCCTCCTTGCAGTGCAGGATAGGACCCAGAGCCCCTTCATGTAGAGTGGATCCTGAAGGAACACAGGTGAGGGAGGACAGGCGGATGTGAGAAGAGAGCCTTATTCCTGGAGGTGGGAGCTGTGAAATGAGGGCCATCAGGAGACACACAGCCTGCTTAGCTGCTGCAGCTGGGTCAGTGGGCCAGAGCATTTCCTCTGCACATTCCATTACATCCCCTTCAGTACTTCCAGCTAAGGCCTCAATCCTCCACTCAGTCCTGCATCAATTCTTTGTCCCCGTCACACTCAGGCAGCTCTGTCTGCCTAACTACCCAGTCCCCCCAGGGCTCAGAATGGTCATTGCTGCCCCTGATCTCACCAGTCTGGAGGTCCAGTTCTATCTACATGGTCACCTGTAGGACCATACTCTCAGGCTTTATGTCCTGATTACCATCACCTGCCAGGAGGTGGCAGCAGCTGAACAAAAGAGAGATGCAGGGACAGTCGTTATCATCCCGTGAGTATTTGAGTGGACTTGTGGGGGAAAGTGCTGGCTGGGGGAAGGGGGATGGAGGGAGAGAACACCAAGGAAATGACAAAATTTACTACTAGTTTAGATGCTGGTAGTATCTCCTTGGAAATTTAACAGAGAGCTCATGGATATTTTCTTGGAGATAGTTAAGAAGGTAGTTGTAACTCAATATTTGGGTGCTCTCTTTTTGTTTCTTGATGAATATGGCTATTAGTTTATCAATTTTATTTATCCTTTCAAAGAACCAGTTCTTTGTTTCATTGACTTTTTGTATTGTTCTTTAGTCTCTATGGTATTTATTTATGCTCTACTGTTTATTATTTCCTTCTTTTTTCTCACTCTGGGCTTTTCTTGTTCTCTTTCTAGTTCTTTAAATTGTAGGGTTAAATAGTTTATTGCTAATTTTTATTTTATTTTATTATTATTATTATTATTATTTTTGAGGTATGCCTGTAGTGCTATGAACTTCCCTCTCAGGACTGCTTTTGCTGTGTCTCAGAGATTTTGGGTTGTTGTGTGTTAATTTTCATTTGTTTCCAGGAAGTTTTTTTATTTCTTTCTTGATCTTTTTGGTAAACCATTCAGTGTTTAATAACATGCTATTTAGCTTCCAGGTGTTTGAATGTTTTGGAGTGTTTTTACTGTAATTGATTTCTAATTTCATTCCACTGTGATTTAAGAAGATGCTTGATCTTATTTCAGTCTTCTTGAACTTGTAGAGACTTGTTTTGTGTCCTAACATGTGGTCTATCTTTGTAAATGTTCAATGGGCACTTGAGAAGAATGTATATTCTGCTTCATTGGGGTAAAATATTCTATAAATTTCTGCTAAATCCATATGATCCAGTGTGTCCTTTAGAGTCTCTGTTTCCTTGTTAAATTTTTGTCTGAAAGATCTGTCCAGTGAAGTTAGAGGGGAGTTAAAATTTCCTACTATGACTGTATTGTTGTCGATCTCTCCATTGAAGTCCTCTAGAAGATTTTTCATATATTTAAGTGCACCTATATTGAGTGCATATATGTTTACGAGGGTTATATACTCTTGTTGGATAGATCTCTTTAGTTTTATGTAGCGACCTTTGTTGCCCCTTGTGATAGCCTTCATTTTGAAGTCTATTTTGTCAGATAGACTTTGATCCAGCTTTTTTTTTAATTTTCCATTTGTATAGAAAATATTTTTTTCCATCCCTTCACTTTAATCCTGTGTGTTTTTAGTTTTGGATGGGTGTCTTGTAGACAGCATATGGTTGGTCCCTATTTTTGTATCCATTCAGCTATCCTACACCTTTTGATTGGAGTATTTAATTCATTCACATTTAGGGTTATTATTGAGAGGTACTTATTTATAGCCATTTTAATTCTGAATGGCTAGGTTTCTCTCTCTGTTTCTTCTTTTCAGCAATCTCTTACAGCATTTTATTTATTTTTACCTCAAGAGAAACTATTTTAAATAAAATTATGTTAAATGTAATAAATAAATTACTCATGAAAAATTATCTTAATATAATATTAAATGCAATATACATTAATATTTCAAGAAAACAGGATTTAAGTATAATAATATTATCAAAACTGTATAACATAGTATGATATCACAAACATTGTAGGAAATATTAAAAATCTGACAATAACAGGATTACTATAATTATATTCTAAAATATTCCCCCCCACTTATTTTGTTCATCAGTTTATATTGTTCATC
Source organism: Lasiurus borealis (assembly GCA_004026805.1). Classification (NCBI taxonomy): domain Eukaryota; kingdom Metazoa; phylum Chordata; class Mammalia; order Chiroptera; family Vespertilionidae; genus Lasiurus; species Lasiurus borealis. The sequence continues at coordinate 15,952 of PVJN01014789.1, read as the reverse complement.
ATATTCCACAAATGAGTGAGATCATGTGATATTTATCTTTTTCCCACTGGCTTATTTCACTTAGCATGATGCTCAAGGCTGGTTCTCTGGAGCAGGCCACATCCACAGGGTCTGAGGTGTCAGGTCCTGGAGGAACTAAGAAGCCATGTCCGCTCTGGGGATGATCCGGCAGTATACTTCTGTGTTTGGGTTGAGTAATTCCTGTCAAAGAAAGAAGAGATCTCTGAGCCCTACAGCCTTCTCAGAACTAGTGCCATGATTCACAGGTCCCATGGGGGCTGACTGTTCTGGGGTGTCTGTTTTCAGGCTCCTCCCTTCTTCCACCCTCTGTTGTCACTTTCCACTGCCCTTTCTGAGCTGGAAGCAAAGCCAATACTGGCTGGGGGCAGGTCCTGGGGCCCCTGGGACCTGCAGGACAGAACGTTTATAACTCACACTCACCTCGTAGATGGGGCCTGCTGTCTTGGGGTTGGGTAGGGGGCCCTGTGCAGAGGGGAGAGAGGGTATTAGAAGACAGGGAAGGAGGGCAGCTTTGCCTCCTGAATAGCTGTCTTTACACCTGTAGCCCAGCATCCCAATCTCAGTCTACACTACACCCCTCACCCTTGTTAGCCTGGGACCTCTGATTGGTGCTCTCAGTGCCCATTCTGCTCCATGCTGGACTCCAGGGTTCCCCTCAGACTCCTGATGTGAGGGCCTTACTAAGCCAGGGTGGGGCTCCCCTTGTGCTGGCTGTTCTGGTGAAGGGGTCTGTGCTGCGTTGCAAGATTGGATATTGCTCTTGCCCTGAGTGTGGGTCACTGAGGACCTGGGTGAGGAAACAAGGAGGAGATAGACTTACCTGGAAGGCAGAGGTTCCAGAGGGACTCTGGCCTGGGAGCAGAGACAGGAGGCGTTAGCACCTAGGGGGTAGAAAGCTTTGGCCTGTTCTCCCAGGAGGGGGTGGTTCTTTAGCTCCCAAGAGTGAGGGGTGAAAGGTCTTCTCCAAGGGCAAGACCCTCTGGCCATTTCAGGGTCCAGTGAAGGAGAGGTGGTGACACATGACACAGGCTATAGATCAGGTTGATTGGCGAGTAGGGGCCCCCTGTGCAAGGTGGTGATGAGAATCCCCCTTGAAGCCCAGAGAAAGGTCAGAGCCTAAGGGACAAGGGCAGGAATGGACACCATGGGGCAGCCCAGGAGCTCCAGGCTGTACAGACACTCACCAGGGGTGGCCACTGGTTGTGGGTGCTCTTGGAAGCCATGTGGGTCACTGGCCCTGGGAAAGGTCAGACTTACTTGTGAGGGGCTCAGGGGAGCTCTGGTGTCACAATAGGGGGCAGGAAGGGTCTCCTTCCCCAACAAAAAAGGAGGCCTCTCTCCACTGTTTAGGGGGGATGGGCCCAGGAGAGGGGAACTAAAGCAAGGTCTTAAGGCACAGCTGACCTGGTCCCACAGGGGAAGGTCCCACAGGCAGTTGGGGGTCTGGGAGGAATAACAGGGAGGGGACCGAGGATCCAGGACAGGAGTCCACCCTGAGGGTATGACTTAGTGGAAAAGTCAAGGCCACAGGGGTAGCAGTGCCAGCCTCATGTAGCATTGAAGGAGCACGGTGCCCTTCTGTGGCCAGATCCACTCCTCAGGCCTAGAGAGCTATACTGTGACAGTGGCCTGTCCTGTCTCCATCTACCTCACCTAGAGGCAAAAACCTCCACAGGCTCTGCCCTAGTCCTGTCTCACACATCAGGGTTGTGGTTACCAAACCCTCCTCTTGGGTGTGGTAACACACCCAGTCTGTCTAGGCTCTTCCACCGTCAGCTGTATGGCCTTGGCCAGGATGACTTTCAGATCCTGAGGCAGCCTATCCCCTCACCTGGGAGGGTGGACTTAGATAAACAACAGGTGATGCCTTACTGAGCACTTACTACCTGCTGGCACCACTGCAGGTGTGTGGAGAGAACCAGGACAGTCCTGAAGGCACAGTTCCTTAATGGTGCCTCTTTTATAGGTGAGGAAGCTGTTGATGAAACCACCCTGGTCAGCAGCTGGTGAGGGAGGAGCTGTATGATGGGAGTTAGGGACATTCAAGGGGAAACTGGGAGGCCACAGGGATCTGGCCCAGAACCCTCTGAAGTCGGGGTCTTTGTTCTCCTGGCCTGGGCTCTGCTGGGGGTCAGCCTGGTTTGGGGGACAGGATTAGAGTGAGGGTGAAGGAAATACCATGGTACCTCCTAATCCTCCTGAGGTACAGGAAATAGCCTAGGGAGGTCCCCAGAGCCACCACGACGAGGACCCCAATCACGCTGCCAACGATGGTCCCCACAGAGTAGCCCATGTAGGTTTGTTCTGCTGAAAGGAGAAGGAAAAGAGGGAGTGGTGAAGGTCCAAGTCCATTCAGGGGAAACCAGTAGGGGCTTTGCAGAGGGAAAGTGTCACACAAAAGTTAATGGGTGGAAAATGTCACCTGGTGATGAAGATGCTGGAGGCCTGTTGAGGGAAGAAGGAACTGCCACCTAGTCTGTGCGGTTTGGAGGGTCAGTTCTCCTAACAGCCCACTTCCTGCAGTTGCATCATTCTCTGATTTCCACATTTAAACCTTACATTTGCTCTAACTTTAATCATACTCTTACATCCACCATTCCCATGTCCTAGTAATTTTCCTCTTAACCCCTCTTTCCCTCACATATTCTGTCTCTTACCCCTGTTTCTTCTTTTCCATCACTATGGATAGTCTTAGCAGGCACCTTACCTGCCAACTCAGTGCTGATGAGTAATAAGTATGTGCTGAGTGTTTTTGATGGTCCAGGCAGGGTGGGAAATACTCTACCTTCATGTCATCTGATCCTTCCATCCCCACAAGGGATGCGGGTGTCATCCCCATGAGCACAAACAGAATCAGGGATGGGAGGTGCTTAATAAATGGCTGGCAGTCACAGAACTGGTGAGTGATAAATTACATTCTCACCAAGTTCTGCTTGACTTTATAGCTACTGACAACAGCATTAAAAATATAACAATAATAATTGATACACTCACTGAGTCCTGACTGAGCATGACCCTGGCTGAGGGCTTTAAGTCATTAACCTCACAACACATATTCTAACAACGGTGTTTAGGTCCAACTGTTTTATTCCAGGTCAGAGATGAGGAAACTGAGGCTCAGGTGGGTGAAAGCTTTCCCCATGGTCAGATAGCTAATACTTATAGAACTGAGACAATGACAAGATTAGTCTAATCCTGGAGTCCTTAACCATGCGCTCCATAGGCTCTGAAGGAGCATCCCACCTCCTCTAAATGTTCATCCATCTCAACCCCCTGCATGTGAAATACTGTATACAAAGGCAAATGGGAGAAGTTGAGGGTTACTCACATTGCACATTCACCCTGAAAGTGTCACTTTTGCTGAAGTGATGGGGTTGAAGACCTCACACTGATAACCCCCAGTTTCCTCCTTCCTGATGGGGTCTATAGTGAGACTCTGTTGTCCCAGGACAGCTTCATCCTGTCTGTGAGTAGAAGACTCTGGTTCTTAAAGAGCCACCAGATGGAGAGCTGTGTATCATTTGTGAGGCAGGTCAGGACCACAGAGTGACTGTGACTGTGGCATTTCTGGCTTGGAGGGAGGGCTTTCCCACTGGCTCAGTGGACAAAAGAGCAGTGAGTGATGGAGTGGGCTCCTTCCTCAGAGATGTCAGCCACTCACAGTCCACCGTAAGTAGTGTAAAGGTCACCAAAGAAGGAATCTGACCTCCACAGGGTGACGATCTTTGTTTAGGTGACAATCTAGATCAACTCAGGATGATCCTGACCCATCTCTCTGGATATCTGAGTTACTAGCACTGGGAGCCAGTGTTCAGCATCTTCATTACCAGGTGGCATTTTCCACATTAATTTTATGACAGTTTCCCAGACCTTTCTGAAACTTAGTAAATACCCACACCCCTTTCTGGTATGGTGGCTACACACAGAGATGGAAAGGCAATTCCTTTTCATTAAATAATTTATTAGAGAATGAGAGTAGCCCAGCCATGAACTTAGACCTGGAGAAGTTTCAATCTAAAGAATTTCTTCGTCTGACTAGGATGTTCACTTCCTGACATGAGGATTGAATATCAGGGAAAAGGAAGTCCCTAGAGAGAAGTAGTCAGTTTTAACAACAGCTGGTACTCTTAGCTTCCTCAGTAAACTACAGACTTGGTGGCACTGCTCCTCCTGTTCCATGAATCTACCTACTTGTCAAGTAAGCACTACTGTTCACTGCGCTCTGTAGGAATGCCACATAGACTTGTGTCGCAGTGTTGTATAGCTGGTGACTTCAGAATCAGGCCACAACTCAGAGGGGTCTTCCCTATGGCTCACTCTCTCTCCATTTCCATGCAGCCTGGTCTGAGGGAGACCATAGTATCAATGGGTGACATGATTTGGTCAGTAGAGGATAGGTCACCTATGCCCCATCACCAGAGATCCCTGTCCTACCACAGAGGGCACAGAGCAGCCAGTCACTTATGAGCCTGAAGCAGAGCAGGAAGCAGGATTCTGTCCTGCTCACCCCTCCTCTGATGTGATTTCTTCCTTTAGTTTTGGGAAAAGAGGTGAGCTTGTTCAAAGCCTTGTATGTTTCTTGTAGCACATGGAGCAGGTAACAGACAAGAGGTGACAGAAGTAAAGTGTTAATGATAGAAGAAGCTACTTCACCTTGAGGACCTTTGTTTCCCCTCTGGGAAGCCCCCTCTACCATTTGACTCTTTCTGGGGCTGAGAGAACACCTTCCTCACTTTCTACGGCTGGACCCCAGGTCTGCCATGAGAGATCAGAAGAGCAAGGGAGGAGAGTCTAGAGCAGTGGTTCTCAACCTTTTTTAATACTGTGACCTTTTAATACAGTTCCTCATGTTGTGGTGACCCCCAATCTTAAAATTATTTTCGTTGCTACTTCATAACTGTAATTTTGCTACTGTTAATGAATCATAATGTAAATATCTGTTTTCCAATGGTCTTAGGCGACCTTGCTAGCAGTTTTCAACCTGTGGGTTGAGACCCACAAGTTGAGAACCACTGCTGTAGAGCCTAAGACCATCAGAAAACACAAATATTTACATTATGATTCATAACAGTAGCAAAATTATAGTTATGAAGTAGCAATGAAAATAATTTTAAGATTTGGGGTCACCACAACATGAAGAACTCTATTAAAAGGTCACAGAATTAAAAAAGATTGAGAACCGCTGATCTAGAGAGACGTAGTGGGAGAGCTCTTGGGAAGAATGTGATTTGTTTGTGTCCATGGCCACAAAATTGGAGACAACACCCTCTAGGCTCTTTTCTGAAAACCAGATAAACCTGCACCCCACAGCCTGGTGCCAATGGTCCAGGAGGCACTTACCATAGACTGTGATAGTCTTGACCGTGTTCCTACTGAGGCCAGTGACAGAGTTATGGGCAAGGCAAGTATAGGATCCACTGTCATTTGCAATGATGTTGGGGATAAAGAGCTCTTGTGTGGATTGCTGGGGCCTTCCATTGATAAGCCAAGAATACTGTGCTGGTGGGTTGGAGGCTGCATGGCAGGAGAGGCTGATGTTTTTCCCAAGTAGGTAATGGGTGTCAGAGGGAGAAATGATGGGGGCATCTGGGCCATCTGGAGCAAAGAGAACACAGCCACACATGATGTAATCAGAGGGAAGGGGAAGGTCTTGGTCTATGTAAGGGCCATAGTCTCCCTCTGTTCTGGGTCACAGCCTGATTTTATAACATCCCAACCATACCCTTGTGTTCACTGAGCCTCACTCTGAGACATTAACCTGTTTGTCCCATGAAAGCTTGTTAACCCTGAGCCTCTTCAAACAGGAGCATCCCATCCCTTCTCAGTCTTGGTTCAAGGCCAAGCCTGCCCAGATGTGCCTGGTACAGGAACAGATGGCCACCCTGGGTGTTCAGAGTGTGGGTCTGTATAGGTGGACCTGAGAGGAACGGTTGCAACCTGTCTTCTGGCAGTGTGGATTTGAGTGCGCAGTCTGGCCCAGGCAGGGACAGAAATTACTCACAGAGAACATTCAGGGTGAATGGGTCACTGCGGGCAGCATTTCCAGGGTTCCGGGTTTCACACTCATAGGGTCCTGTGTCATTCCTTGTGACTGAGAGTAAAGTGAGAGTCCTGTTGTCCTTGGACAGCTGCAGCCTGGCACTGTCTGGAGGACTCTGACTGTTGATCAACCACAGGTAGGTGGTATCCTGAATCTGAGGTTCACACATTAATACAACAGGGTCCTTGTGTTCCTCCGGGTTGGAGTTGTTGCTTGTGATGTTGGGTTTGGGTAACACCGCTGTGTAGATAACAGAGAGAACATTGCCCACTGAGGCCTCCAAAGGCTTCTTCCATCAGAATTGGTGACTCTCAGTTAACATGAGTTAAAGTAATAAGGCAGGTCTGTGCATTACAAGAGAAAGAAATGCATGAGGATCTGAGCACTCAGAGGATGTAAGGCCGCCAGCTCTATGTCTGGGAGAAAAAGCACAGGCTTTCTCAAATGTCTGGCAACTATCAGAGTTTGATCACAGAAAGACACAGGACTGGGAGTCAGAGATCACCGGGCACCTGTCCTGGCTACTCACTGACCAGCTGACTGCCTGGCTAACCGTGGGGTCTCACCTGGAATGTGCAGGTGCTAAATCCCTTCTAGCTATTGCCAGATCAAGATGTGTTTCCACTGAAGCCTCACACTCTAGTTTTAACCTAGAGATGAGTAATGATGGGCCAAAGACTGGGCAGTGTGGCCCTGAACTGGGTGTCTGAGCAGAAACAATACACTGGAGACCAGAAGGAAATCTGTTGGTCAGTTTAGTGCCCAGGCTGCAGGACTATGATTTAGAAAAGAGTATGTGACAGCAGGAAAGACTGGGGGTGCCAGTAGAGCCAAGCTCTCTGTCCTTGGTCTGTAATGTCCTTTAGGCCACTGCAGAGGACAGAGATACTTCCTCAACATGGAGACATGTTGAGGAAGTACAGAAAGGGGGACTTGTGGAAGGTGGGGAAGCGTGAACTTGCTGAAAATATAGCTCTCGTGGGTCATTTGTGTTTGGCAGGTATAAGACAGATTTTGAGTTAAATTGTTAAAGAATATGTGAAAATCATTATTCATGCCCCAAAGTTCTAATGCCAGTTTTTGGAGGAATTTCTGTCTAGAGGGCATGAAGGTCATAGACCAAATTATGCCATCCAATCAAGTCACACTGTGACCAAAGGAAGATGCCAGAGTGGGTTTGAAATCATGGATTCCCTGGGATAGAGAGAAGGTTAATCCTGATAAGAGAATAGAAATGATATGGGGTACGAGGGGTTAGGAGAGGTGGGGGGTAGAAGGCAAGTCCAGGTGTCTGCTGTATAAAGGGAGGGTTGACACCAAATTGGTAGAAAAGACATGTTTCATGTTAATAAAGTTAGGAAATCTATTTCTATGGACAGTCAGGCAGATGAAGAGAAGCCTCTACATGGCATGTGGCATGTGCTCTTCCTTATCTTTCTAATTCAGGAAACAACTGGAGTTTAGTCATATTCATTCAAACGGGCAGTGTCTAAGAGAAAGGAGAGTGACTGGTGGATCTCACAATCTGAGAGCATCCCACCTTGTGGTAAAGGTGTCTTCATAAGGACACACATGTGTGAAACAGGCAGTGAACCAGACAGATGGTACAGGGTCACCAATCCCACCTTGGGAAGGTCTCAGGAGCCAGTGGGAAGAATAGGAGCCTCACACCAGAACAAGGGTATGAGTCACCAGACAGGGGTGAAGTGAACCCATGAGCTTTTGGGACTGAAACCTGTCCTTCTGCCTTTGACTTCCAGGTTGAGTCACGTAGAGAGTTGGTCAATGGATTACATGTCCCTGTTATGTGGCCTGTTCCTCTTGTTGGCCTCAGGTAGGGGAAAGAGCCCTGGATGAGAGCTAAGCAGATGCTCTTTCTCATGGTGACCTGGGAAACTGGCTCATGATGGAGCCGAGGCTGCTGCTCCCATTGATTTCTGTGTCCTCTCCTATAATCCGGGAAGGTGGGCCTGGACACAGGTGCTAGCAGGACAATGTGGGGAGAGTGCATGGTGGAGGAAGCAGAGCAGAGTAGGGCAGCTTGTCTGAAGTGAAGGAGAAGGCAGATAAGGGACATGGAAGGAGCAGAGAGAGGCAGAATGTCCTTGGTGAGCAGTGGGGGTTATGAGTGACTTCAAAGACCCCAGGGACCAAAAGCCCACAGCTGCTCTAGAGCAGGAGCAGTGCAGCCTGGGAAACCTTCTCACAGTGGAACAGCCCCACAGTTACCAAGGGACTTGGCTCCTCAGGGGGCTTCAGGGACAAGTGGTCAGAATGATGGACATGGCTCTTAGCACCTGTAAGGACAGGGAACAGGTTTGGGTAAAACCTTTTAGGATTCTGCATCAAGGTTCCAGTCTTTCTAGCCATTATGCATCATTCATTCATTCTGTCATCATTCACCATCATTCCTTCCTTTTTTCATGAAAGAGCAAGTGAGTGCTGCTCCCTGAGCTGGTTGCAGGGGTAGGGTGGAGAGTGAAAAGACAAAGTCCCTTCCTTCATATCTAGTGGGAGTGACGCCAACGCCTCAGGAAACAAATAAAAGGTTTCAAGTCCAGTGCAGGGAGGGGTGGATCCGTAACCTGAGGGGAAGGCTTGGGCATTCCCAGCAGTGACTCTGAATGTTATTGTAGGTAATTTGATTCTAGAGTAAAAATTAATTCTCCATTTGCGTAATCACCAAACCAGAAAATCTACCTTGAAGTGGGGAGTGGTAAGGAAAAGCACTGAACCAATGGCTGGTCTCAGGGTCCACAGACCTGTAAGTCCTATGTGGTGGAGGGGTTCCCAGGCTGAGCTTCTCTGTGAGGATTTCATGGTTCCCTCAGGCCCAGGTGTGACCAAATTCTAAAGCGTTTTCTCAGTGTCATGGTCATGGGGCTAGACTGAGACCATGCTGAGTCATTCCCATCAGCCTTCTCTCTGTGGAGAATGTCTGCAGGGCTATTATCTGGGAAGGGAAATTTGATCTTAGGAAGTTTGTTTCAACTGTGTGTGTCCTGCACTAAATGTTCAGTCTTGAACATGATGCAGATGGGGATTGAGGCAAAGTTCAGGGCTGGTAGTCCTGTGTGTGAATTAGAGTTCACCCACCCGACACTCAGAGGTTCAGAGAGCAATCACTCACGGTATACACGAAGCTGTCCAGTTATTTGTGTCTGAAACTCTTTCTCTATTGCTAGTAGAGTGTAGTATCCTGTATCCTTCAGGGTGACGTTCTGAAACAGCAGGGATCCATTGGAGTATATTGTCTCTCGATCACTGTATGCAGGCCCGTGGAGAATTGTTTGAGTGTCTATTACATATGATACAATTTTATAGTTGCTGTCCTCTCTTTCCCCTTTGTACCAAGCATAGCCCACTGGATTCCCAGGAAGATTGTGGACACGAAGAAGGACATCCTTCCCGTCGGCCGCATTGGGCGGAACTAATTCAATAGAGAGCTGGGCAGTGGGGGGCAGGCTCCAGAAGGTTAGGAGTGAGGCTAGAAGGGAAGAGAGAAATTAATCAGAACTTGTAGCTATGTATTGGGATGGAGAGATGAGGTTTTGTGTCTCTAGCTGATCTCTTCATCTTTTAGCCTTGCTCAGAGTATGTATGTGTGTGTCTCCTGTGGTCAAGGTCAGCAGCATGGCCACCAATACTTTGCACCTCTGATATTATTTTCTCTGTTTTGAATACTGTTACCCAGGTGTCTGCCCTGAGACCCCTGCTGACACTCAGGGGTGTCCTTAGGAGATAACTTTGCTAACCATCTTCTCTAAAGACCTCTACTTTCACTTTCTGGCCTGTCCCTGAGCTGTTCCCTGCATGACATTTGTGGGGACCTGATATCACATCTAGATCTTCTCTCGTCTGTCTCCTCTCATAGAACATGAGCTTCATGTGGGAAGGGGCTTGCTTGTCTGATCTTGTTGCATCCACAGTGTCTGCAACAGGCTGTAAGTACCTGTGGGTAAATGAGCAGAGTGTTGCAGGATCCTGCACCTCCTAGGATGTATCTGCCCATTTCTGAGCTTGGTGGTAAGGACAATGTTTAGTGCTCCTGATTAAATCCCCTATTTCTTCACATAAATTATTATCAAAAATTTTCAGCCCTAGACAGTTTGCCTCAGTGAAAAGAGCATTGGTTTGTGGGTCTTGGGTTCAATTCCAGTCAAAGTCACATGCTGTGGTTGTGGGCTCAATCCCCAGCGGGGGATGTGCAGGAGGCAGCTGATCAGTGATTCTCTCTCATCATGGATGTTTCCTTCTCTCTCCCTCTCCCTTCATCTTTGAAATCAATACAATGTAATAAAAAAAAGTTTTTAGTATTCAACTCTCAGTGATGAGTAAGTTGGAAAATGAGCAGCCACTGAGGTTTTCCTGTTTCTCATCGTTTCCACATCATTTTCCTGTGCTAAGTCCCCTCCTCCATCCTACTCTGCTCCACTTTCTTCTCCCCTTAAGTCTAAACAGAAGCTCCTTCCCCCTTGTTTTCTCTGAGAGCCCTGTGCTCCCCAAGAGTCCCCAGCTAACCTGTGCCTGTCCTCTTCCCATCCACCACCAGGTAGCTGTCCCCTCTCACCAGCCAGCAGGAGCCCCTGCCTGGGGACAAGTCCTCTGTGGGCAGGGACTGAGAGGGACTCCATGGTTTCTGCTGCCTGCTCTGTCCCTCCCTCTGTGAGAAGAGCTTGGATTCCAGAAATGCTCACAAGCACTGCTGTCCTGGTGGGTGGGATGTGCTGTTCCTCCTCCCTGTGCACTGAGCCTTCTCCTGGACCAAGATCACTTCTCTGGTCACATGGGCCAGAGGTGGAGTCTATCTATACCCAGGGTTCCTTCCTGCCCTCCCATTTTTCCTGCCTCACCTTTTCTTTCCTTTACATTTGCATTCCCTGTAACTGCTGAGGCTTCTACCTTTTTCAGCAGTGACTCCTCCCCAGGTATACACACACACACACACACACCCCTTGTTTGTGTAGTAGGCTATTAGGCCTGAGCAGAGTAGGACAATAGGCCAGTAGAGAAAGTCACAGGACTGGAAAGCCCCAGGTACCTGGCAATGTACAAAACTGGACTGGGACCCTTCTGCTCCCCCAACCCCCAGGTAACCTTTCCTCCCGGAGCATATCCTGGTTTTGCAGTTTAGAACCTTTGACCTTTCATATCACTGGTAATGTGGCTCAGGCCCTCCCCTGACCTTTCCTTCCCTGGCATGTTCTTAATCATGTGGGTTAGATGTCTTTGGAGGGGAAATGAACAAGGGGACCAAATAATAGCCCTTCAGGATTAAGCCCCCAGAGCAATGAGGTTTGACTGGCATCAAATACATCTAGGCCTCAGTGTGTTTCAGTTATAGGCCCAGAAAAGCAGCAAAATTAGATGAGTCAGGACATAGCTGACATCAGGATTTACTGCATTGGCTAATGACCTTCAACCCTAAAGGACACACCTGGAATGTTGATAAATATTTTATTGGGATCCTCCCCTGAGACCTCCAGATAACTTACCCTCAAGAAGTAGGACATGCTTCCAAAGTAAGAAGGAACTTGATTTCTGAGGTTTATGCCTTCGTAAGAAAGGATCTTCTCCAATAGTTCCAAGAGGGAATTTTTGGTTTACTAATTGTTCCAAATGCTCCCCACTTGACAAGTCCTAAATGAAGTCTATTTAAGGGAGTCATCCTACCCCCTCGCCCCCCAAAAAAAGAAAAAGAAAAAAAGGTGTAGGATGCAATGTGGCTTTTCATCTCTGGAGCACACCAGTGCCTTTCCCTACCTCTTTCTTTCCTTAAAGTGCTTAACTTTTTTCTCTTTCTCCCAAGCTTCAAGAGTCCTTCTTTAGCTCCTATAACTAGTTGCCTGAGCCCATTTCTTCTACAGTTCACTTCTACCTCTATGACTTTCTAAATAAGCTCTCTCTTATGATTTGACTTTTTGACTGAATTCTTCTCTTAGCTGAACTCAAGTACCGAGGTTGCAGAACTGAGGGCCTAACTCCACAGGTTAACACCTGTTGCCATGCCATTGCTCACACTTAGACAAACTTAAGTGTGGGGTGCATGTATTCAGGGTGTCTCCCACAGTTCCGTGTGAAGTGCACAGTAGCCTTCCCACAGCCTTCTCTCATTCCCATTTGGCTCTTATCTTCAGAGTAGAAGCCTGGGGCCACATCAGGAATTCTTGTCACAGGGATGGCACCCCTTTGTATATAGTATTATTTATGGAACATTCTAAAGATTTCAATGTCAGGGGACACCATAGAAATGCTGCTGTAGGTAGATGCTCAGCTAAGGTAGATGCACAGCCAGAATGATACCTGTGATGTAGTGATAGGGAAGCCCCTCCCCCTCTCAAGTGCATGAGAATGGTCTGCAGGTCCTATTAAAAATGCAGATTGTGACTCAAAAGGTGTTTGGTGAACCTGACAGTCTCCATTTAACAAGCTGTCAGGAAATGCTGATCATACTGGCATGCAAAGTACTTTTTTCCCATTTTTTAAATTAATGTATTACATGTGTACATATCTTCCTATTGCTCCCACCAACTCTCATACATGTGCTCATCCCCCCTCCCCTGTTTCTTGTGTCCATTGGTTATGCATATAAGTCCTTTGGTTGATCTCTTATCTACTCTACCTCTCCCTAACCTTCCCACTGTAATTTGACAGTCTGTTTGATGATTTAGTGCCTCTGTATCTATCTTCTTGTTATTAGTTTATAATGTTCCTTATTATCTATAAGTGAGTGAGATCAAGTGGTATTTTTCTTTCATTGACTGACTTATTTCACTTAGCATAATGCTCTCCAGCTCCATCCAGGTTGCTGCAAATGTTAAGAATTCCTTCTTTTTTTTTTTTTTTTTTTTTTTTTAGCAGCATAGTATTCCATTGTGTATATGTACCATAGTTTCCTGATATAGTCCCATTTGTTTATTTTTTCTTTAGCTTCAATTGCCCTAGGAGCAGTATCAGTGAAGAAGTTCCTTAGGCGTATGTCTGAGACTTTGGATTCCTCTAGTATTTTTATGATTTCCCATCTTATCTTTAAGTCCTGTATCCATTCTGAGTTTATTTTTGTGTATGGTGTACATTGGTGGTCTAGTTTCTTTTTTTTTTTAGAATGTATCTGCCCAATTTTCCCAACACCATTTATTGAAGAGACTGTCTTGATTCTATGGTATGTTCATGCCTTCTTTGTCAAATATTAATTGACATAATGGAGTGAATATCTGGATTCTCTATTCTATTCCATTAGTCTATGTGTCTGTTCTTGTGCCAGTACCAGGCTGTTTTGAGGAGAGTGGCTTTGTAATACAGCTTGAAATCTGGTATTGAGATGCCACCTACTTTATTCTCAAGATTGCTGCAGCTATTCGGGTTTTTTTTTATTCCAGATGAGTTTTTGGAGTGGTCTTTCTAGGTCTGTGAAATATGCCATTAGTATTTTAATGGGGAGTGCATTGAATCTATAGATTGCTTTGAGTAGTATGTATGGACTTTTTAATGATGTTTATTCTCCCAATCCATGAGCATGGTATGTTCTTCCATCTCTTTACATCTTCCTCTATCTCGTTTTTTAGTGTCCTGTAGTTTTCCATGTATAGGTCTTTTACCTACTTAGTTAAGTTTATTCCTAGGTAACTTAATTTTTTTTGGTGCGATGGTAAGTGGGATTGCTTTTTTAGCCTCCCTTTCTGTAAGTTCACTATTAGTGTACAGAAAAGCCATGGATTTCTTGGCATTAATTTTGTATACTGCTACATAAACAAATTCATTTATTGTCTATTAATTTTTTATGAAGTTACAGTTTTTTATCTACAATATCAAGTCATCTGCAAATAAGGACAGCTTTACTTCTTCTTTTCCAATTTGGATGCCTTTTATTTCTTCTTATCTAATTGACATAATACTTCTAGTACTATGTTGAAAGGAGTGGTGAGAATGGGCATCCCTGTCTTGTTCCTGTTCTTAGGGGAAATGGTTTTAGTTTTTGACCATCGAGTATGATGTTAGCTGGGGGTTTATCATATATAGTTTTTATTAGATATGATCCTCCTATTCCAACCTTGTTCAGAGTTTTTATCAAGAAAGTGTGTTGGATTTTGTCAAAAACTTTTTCTGCATCAATTGATATGACGATGTGATTTTTATCTCTCAATTTGTTTATGTGATGTATCAGGTTTATTGATTTGCATATATTGTACCATCCTTGCATTCCTGGGATAAATCCTCCTTGATCAAGGTGTATGATCTTCCTGACGTATTGCTATATCCTATTTGCTAGAATTTTGTTGAGGATTTTGGCATTTATGTTCATGAAAGATATTGGCCTGTAATTCTGTTTCTTTTTCTTTTTATTTATTTATTTTTTCTATAATTCTCTTTCATTGTGTTGTCTTTATCTGGTTTTGGTATTAGGATAATTATGGCTTCATAGAAGGTGTATGGAAGTGTTCCTTCTTCTTGAATTTTTTGGAATAGTCTGAGGAAGATAGGTTTTAATTCTTCCTTGAATGTTTGGTAAAAATCCCCTGTGAAGCCATTTGGTCCCAGGCTGTTATTTGCTGGAAGCTTTTTTTTTTTTTCAGCTTAAGACCCTAGGCTTTATTATTATTATTATTATTATTATTATTATTATTATTATTATTTTGTATTTAAAATCACCTTTATTTATTTTTTTATTGTGTTACATGTATACATATCTCCCCATTGCCCCCCTCCCTCCCAGGCATACCCCAAACCCCCAGTGTCTATGTTCATTGGTTATGCTTATATGCATGCATACAAATCCTTTGATTGATCTCTTATCTATCCCACCTCTCCTTAATCTTCCTGCTATAATTTGACTGTCTGTTTGATGCTTTACTGCCTCTGTATCTATCCTTTTGTTCAATCAGTTTACAATGTTCACTATTATCCACAAATGAGTGAAATCATGTGGTACTTCTCCTTCACTGACTGGCTTGTTTCACTAAGCATAAGGCTCTCCAGTTCCATCCAGGTTGCTGCAAATGGTAAGAATTCCTTCTTTTTAATGGCAGCATAGAATTCCATTGTGTAGATGTACCACAGTTTTCTGATCAACTCATCTGCTGACAGGCACTTAGGCTGTTTACAAATTGTAGCTATTGTAAATTGTGCTGCGATGAACATAGGGGTGCATAAATCCTTTCAGATTGGTGTTTGTAATTCCTTAGGATAAATTCCTAAGAGTGGGATTGCTGGGTCAAATGGGAGATCCATTTTTAGTTTTTTGAGGAAACTCCATACTGTTCTCCACAGTGGCTGCACCAGTCTGCATTCCCACCAACAGTGCACAAGGGTTCCTTTTTCTCCACGTCCTCACCAACACTTGTCATTTGTTGATTTGTTGATGATTACCATTCTGACAGGTGTAAGATGGTATCGCATTGTCGTTTTGATTTGCATCTCTTGGATAATTGGTGATTTTGAATATGTTTTCATGTGTTTCTTGGCCTTCCTTCTGTCGTCTTTCGAAAAGGTTCTATTTAGGTTCATTGCCCATTTTTTTATTGGGTCATTTATCTTCCTTTTAATAAGTTGTATAAGTTGGCTGTTGATGTTGATGTTGGAGATTAAACCTTTATCAATGATATCATTTGCAAATATGTTCTCCCATACAGTGATCTTTCTTGTTGCTTTGTTGATGGTTTATTTTGCTGTACAAAAGCTTTTTATTTTGATGTAGTCCCTTTTTTTTTTTTTTTTTTTTTTTTTTTTTTTTTTTTTTTTTTTTTTTTTTTTTTTTTTTTTTTTTTTTTTTTTTTTTTTTTTTTTTTTTTTTTTTTTTTTTTTTTTTTTTTTTTTTTTTTTTTTTTTTTTTTTTTTTTTTTTTTTTTTTTTTTTTTTTTTTTTTTTTTTTTTTTTTTTTTTTTTTTTTTTTTT
>PVJN01014788.1:0-45605 GCA_004026805.1 Lasiurus borealis | reverse complement strand
GAGGAGGAGGGAAAGAAGGACCGAGCTGGACTGCCTCACAGACTGGGGAGACAGCAACACATGTAGCGGTGAACACGCCTTTTGAGGAGAGGAACAGGAAGGGGTAGGGCTCAGGGTGGAACAGGAAGGGGTGGTACCTAGGGCACTTGGCATGCACTGATTGGTGGTTGAATGTCTCAGGGATGTCCCAGTGCAGATGCAGGTTACATCATACTCCACCCACCAGTTGGAGGGTCTATCCACAGGTATCTGGTAGTCTCTCTTTTATCTGTGTCCTAATATCATCCTGTAATACCTCTGCAGGTGACCCATCCAACAAATTCACACAGAATTCTGAAATCTGGGGCAGACTGTATTACCATTACCAAACATCTTGATCTTATTACCAAACAAGGGCTCACTGCCCAACGTGCATAGAAGATAATCATATGACACCAGCTTTTGAGATAATAAAAAATAAAAAAAGCTTTTATTGTAAGGTCGACTGGCAAGGAGACAGGAAGCCAGGCTCAAGTCTGTCTTCCCATCCAGGTTCCCAGAGAGATTTTTAAGAGGTTTTATTGCTGGATCTCCCAGGACAACGAGCCCTTTGCTCAGGTTTTGTGCAGACACCGACATGCCCTTGCCTATGTTGTTTCCTGGATTGCAAAGACCTTCAGTTTTTTTCCTTGACTGACTGCCTTTACTCATCCTTCAAGTCAGCTCCATGTCACCTAGAAAACCTTCCTTCACCCCTAGGCTGTCTCTCCACAGCAAAAATGTTATTATCACTCTAAGGAATAACAGATTTGGGTGTCTTCTTTCTCCTTTTAAGATCTTTCAAAGCAGATGCTTTTTCTATTTGTCTTTGTGCCCCTTATGCCTGGTATATTTATGCAACCCACAAATTTTTGTTGAGCCTCTACTGTGAACCACTATTGTTCTAGGCTCTGGAATACCACAGTCAGTAAGCCAGACAATGTCTCCAATTTCGTGGAATTTACATGCTAGTGAAGAAGAGAGACGAAGTTTTACATATATGTGAAAATATTCATAACACACATATATAATGTTTATAAACATAAAAAGGTTGTAAGTGATGTTATATAAATCATGTGTGAAGAAAAGTAAAGCTGAGTAAAGTGATAAAGAATGGTGAGAGAAGAAGATGACACTTATAATGTAGACTTTCTGAGGAAGTGACCTTGGCACAGCAAGGAGGTAACCATCTGAAGATAAGGGGAAAAGTCTTTTCTGGCCTGAAGAAAACAGCAAGAGAAAAGACTCTGAGGTAGGCAGGAACAAGATGGATGTATTCAGGAAATGCAACAAGGCAAGCATCGTCAGAGGTGAGTGACAAGAGGGAGCGGTTGGAAACAGCATTGGTGAGGCAGGCAGGGTCAGATGATGTCAGGTTCAGAAGGTCACGGAAAGACTTTAGACCCTATTTTAAATGTGAGGGCAAATTAGGGAGGGAAATGATCTGATTCACCTGGCTGTGTGGAGGGTGCGCTGTATAAAAGGCAAGAGTGAAAGCAGAAAAATTATTGGAAGTCTATAATTGTAGATCAGAAAAAATGTGTGATATGGGCAAGGGCACTCTCAGTGTATGTGGTTTGAAATTGTCTCACTGGAGACACATTGAGTGGCCAGATTATTATGCATAATAATAATAATAATCTCTGAACGCATAATAATCTGGCCACTCAGTGTACTTATGTATAAGGGAAAGCTTTCAAATCTTGATATGTCAAGGGACCAGGAGATAGCCTCTGGCTAGTAGGTCCTCTGCTTCTTTCTAACTACCCACAATGCAGTTCTTATATTTTAAACTCCCAACTCTGTGGTCACTCTACACTGAGTGGCCGGATTATTATGCATTCAGAGATCATAATAACCTCGCCACTTAGTATATATTTTAATGGCACCATCATGTCTTGGGGAGAAGGAAGGGGGTTTGCCGTGTGTGGGAAAGTGATGAAACACAGATGCCTTCTGGGTTTTTGGCTTGAGCACCTGCAGAAACAGAATTGTCACTTATTAAGATGGAGAGCCTGGAGGCAGGGACAGGAAACCAGTTTCAGTCTGGACATGGTAAGTGTGAGTGGAGATAGGTTCTTATGTAGTTGAGTAGAAGAGCTGGAGTTCAGAGGAAAGGGTCAGGCTGAGAAAATATGGGAGTTAACACCATTTATTGAGATTTGAATTGATAGAACCAAATAAGATCACCAAGGTGAGTTTAGATAAGAAAAGCTTGTCTTCACCTGGGACCCACCAACTTTTAAACGTAGAAAAGAGAAACAAATCCAGGAAATAGGCCTGAAGAAAAGCCAGTAGAAAACAGCTTGCTCTACAAATAAAGCCCTTTTTTTTCACATACTCTGTTCTTCTAGCAAGTTTCTTCTTTGACAGCCGCCTGTATTTTTTAAAACACATTAAAACCATGAAGCAAACATCACAAACTCTTTCCTTCTGTCTCCTGAAGCAAATCGTTTTCATATCAAAGCTTATCGCTCAGCTCCACAGAATATTGCTTCTCATCCCCTGGGATGCAGCCTCTTTCTCATAGAGCCCATGTGTATTTATTCTTATGTTTGTTTTTAATTTACTCAACTTAAACGAAAAGCTATCTTTCTAGACATGAACCACCCACATGTAGGCACTGAACTCAGCCACCTTATACTTATTTTATTTTTTATCTCTTCTGTTAAAAAAAGAACACCCTGATTAAAATTTAGTAAAGTAACCACAGATAAGAATGATTAACTCAGACTTTGGAAAATCTGCTATTTAGCTACTTGGTGCTAATCTTGTTGGGGCTCATAAAGTCAGACCATATCTTATGATTGGGACAGTGTTTGTGCTAAAGAAAATGAATGTTATTATTGTCATCCAATCGGGAGGGGGATTTAATATCTGGAAGATTCCTGTTCTTATCCTTTTTTTTAAGGCCTTGAATTTGGCAAAAATGAATAATGACTTCTTTTTCTACACAGGGAGAAAATTCTGTCTGTTCTGGACCCAGACCAACAGGTGGCCAAGATTGAATGGCCTTTACCACACAGAGGCAGTTCTGGAATGAGATAGGAAGATGATGAGGTATGAATGGGAGTGATACCGCCAGCCAAAAAAAAAAAAGATTCTCCAATTTTAAGGAGGTGAGCCCACTTGGATAAACCAAGGTCATCTCTCTATCTCAAGGTCCTTAATTTAATTACATCTGACAAATCTCTTTTGTCACATAGATAATATATTCATTTACAGATTTCAGGGGTTAGGAAGTGGACATCTTTGGATGGTTATTATTCTGCTTACCTCAGAAAGATAAAATTTGCCCTCAGGTGGGAAGCTGGAGGAATGATTAATGTACACAGAGCTAAATGCAGTTCTTGCTGCACCAAATATGTATTCCATTTCTAACTATATGCTCCCATTCCATTCTTTTAAGCCAATATTTCTGTTCTGTGATATATTAGTACTGTAAGAGGCATAAAAAAATAAAGGCTCTGTAGCCCAGGCTTGTTGCTAAGTGGTCAGTACGCCCGCCTGAGGACTGAAGGATCTCAGTTAGATTCAATTCTCAGTTTAGAGCATATACATGGCGGGTGGAGGGCGAGGGTGTTTGCTTCTCAGCCCCAATTGGGGTGGGTGTGGGAGGCAACCAATTGATGTTTCTCGCTCATATTGATGTTTCTCTGTCTCCCCCTTCTCCCTTTCTTTCACTTTCTCTCTAAAGATCAATGGGGAAAACAAAGATCCTTTGTGAGAATTAAAAAATATAATAATTTAACCAAATTTGTGCATTTTGTGTACCTTTGTATACTAACATATGAAAGTACTATGGTAAGGAAATCTGTCTAATTTAACTTGGGTTTTCCCAAACTTACTTGACCTAGGAGCTTGCTTTTTATAACACCTGTCAACAGTTCCAGAACCAGTATTTAATCTAATAGATATTGGGAATTCATTTCTAGACAACACGAAAGTAAGACATGGGAAAAGAACCACAAATGAAGATCCATGAGTTCTTGCTTGAGTTCCCTAGAATAGGTTTGGATTATTATCAGTATTCCCATTTAGTGAGTGAGGGTTGGTATTCAAAGAAGTTAAATCTTGTGCTTAATCATGTAGTTAGTGATTGGAGATGGGAAGGGAGTACTCAGGATTTAAACCCTGGCAAGCTTACTCAAGTACCTATCCTCTTAAACACTACATCTGAATTAATCTTTCATAGCAAGCCATATTGGAGCCCCTTGGGTCGAATATGTCCCTTGATCTAATCAGCTGTGGTGGGGAAGGATCCAGTGTTATAGAACATAACAACCTACACTTTCCCTTCATCAAAGACTGTGAACAGGCAGTTCTACAAGGTGAGCCAATGGCAGTTTTATTGACAGATACACCCAGTCTATAATGGAGAGTCACAGGACTGGGCCACTGGGCAGCTCTGCGGGGATTCTAAGTAGCAAAGGAGGGACAGTACACCTAGTGGCAAAGGCCTCACTCTGCAAAACCTAGTCTTACCATTAAACAATTTGTCTACAGCTCAGTGTTTTAATCTGCAAATGTGGATTATAGCATTAAGCCCATAGGATGGTTGAGAGGATTAAAAGAGGATATGGTTAAAATGCCAGGC
This sequence comes from Lasiurus borealis, assembly GCA_004026805.1. Classification (NCBI taxonomy): domain Eukaryota; kingdom Metazoa; phylum Chordata; class Mammalia; order Chiroptera; family Vespertilionidae; genus Lasiurus; species Lasiurus borealis. Next base: position 40,990 of record PVJN01014788.1, on the reverse strand, counting down.
ATGCAATAGAAATGCCATTTAAGGTTATTACTTTTATTTTTTTTAATGTATCTTTATTGTTGAAAATATTGCGATGTCCTCCCCTTTCCCCCTCCATTGACCACCTCTAGCCTGCTCCTGCTCACTTCCCAGGCCTTCACTACACTATTTATTGTCTATCTATCGGGTTATTCATTGATTAAGTTCAAAAAGACCTTTTTGGGGACTTCTATTCAATCTTTTTCTCCTGCCTGAACCCAGGTTAATTCAACTTGGCTTTAAGGCGTGAATTTCCTTCCTGCCTTTACTACTCAGTTCTTCAGTTACTGCTGCAGTCTAATTAGCATACAGGCTGCAGGGACTTCTGAGGCTGCTGGTAACAAAGGCAAAGGCGGCTCTGGGCCTCCCTGCAGTATTTAGGCCTCTGTGGCTCTCCGTGGGGTGGGGGGAGGCTGGCGATACCTCTTCTGACTGCTACTGAGACGTTTTATCTCAGAAAAGAGAGGGTCCTCTCCGCTTCTGTTCCTGATTAGTAGAAACTTCAGGGAGCTGGGTTAAGCTTGAATTTTAGCCTCCAATTCTGGCGCTTTGGTCACTTCCCCTCTTTGTCTATTTTCTTGGTTGGCTAAATGGAAAACTGAGGTGGAGCCTCAGGCTCTTGTTTAGTTCACCTCTTAATCTGGGCCCTTGAGTCTCCCTCTAAAATTGTTTATTACTTACGGAGATTACAAAGAAAACACTTGCATTTCTGTTTATAAACCCGTCTTTGGCTAAATGGTGTTTAAAATCTTCAGGGGATAATAAGATCCAGGCTCCACTAAGTAAAAAAAAAAAAAAAAGTGGTGCTATCGAAGAAGCAGAAGGAGAAGGAGGAGGAGGAGAAAGAAAAGAAGGAAGAAGAAGAAAGAATAAGGAGAAGGAGAAGGAGAGAGCAAGTCCAAGGACATTTCATCCTTTAATTTCTCATTTCAGAGGCTTCTAGTTATAAAACAAAGATAACATGTCCAGACTGAAAACTCACAGCACAAATCACGCAGAGCCTTTGATCAGAGAATTGACAGCAGAGGGAGCGGGTGGGAGCAGGAAGCTTGTAATACTAAGGGGGAGAGCAGTCTGTAATTAACACTCCCTCTGAAAGCACTGGGGAATCTTCTGGGCAGCAGTAGGCAACCCAAATTTCACACAATAGACCCGGGATAGTCCGATAGATGAGGCCAAAGCAATTAGTATTGGGGTTTTTAAAAAGTTGTTCACCTAAATTTAGTGTCAGGGATATTTAAGTTGCACTTCTTGCTTCTACTTATTTTAATCTTTGCTCTATCACATTGTTAGACGTAGAAATTAGAAATTACAAAATGAATCAAAGTGTTGCTTTTAATTAAAAAGTTTAATTTTTTTTAAATGAATTAATGGGATTTTAATATATTTTGTTCAATCACTTAGCTACACCTTTGTTGGAGCAAATCCAGAAAACCTAAATAAAGGCAGAAGGAAAAGATCAGCTTCTGCGTTAAGGGTCTGCTTCGCAACTCCAAACCTTCTAGGCACCAGGAAGTGGCAAAGTGGGGATAAGTGATTGCTTTGAGGAGGGACCCATTCTGGGAGAAGTATCGATAGTTCTTCACATCTTTTAATTAAATTTCTAATATACCCAGAATAACTCATAAAAATACTCACACTTTTTTTCAAGAAAAACCTTTAAAAAAAAATTATGGGAGTGAATTTTTTTTAAGCTAATGGCATTCTAATGCAGCATTTAAACTGCTTTTTTTTTCTGTAGGCAATGTCAATTTAGCACAAACTTTTCTCCTATTTATTTTAATTAGCAGAATGTCCCAGAAGGATAAGCAGTAGATAATATTCAGCAAGACACAGTAGGACCATCATGGACGCAAACCCTACAGACTCGGGCCTGCTTGCATCCCACCAGTTGTGTGAATGAGGGACTTATTGAACTTCCGCTGAGTTCTGTCTCCTCATCTATAACATTAAGAGAGTAATATGTACCTCACATGGTTGTTGCGAGTATTAAATGAAACATTTCATTTTAAAGTTACCTGACATTCCACATCCTAGATGCTTAACATACACATTATTTTCCTTTTCATTTCCCCCTCCATATGCATATGTACCAGCAACATCCATTTCCTTTGCATAGAAAGCCAATGCTGTTAACTTTATTAGGCTAAATTTTCCATTAAGCATTTATCCTTATTCATTAGCTAGAGGACTGACGCACAAATATATTAAATTATTTACTCGAGTTTAATGAATGAAATTGAAAACCTTTTTCCCTGCTTAACATGAACATGCCCTTTTCAGTATGCAGAGCTTTGTTGCATTTATTCAGGAGCTATCGCTAAGTGCTTAGTTTGGAACACAGGATTAATGAGCCCAGAGACAGGACGTTCGTCACTATGGCAACCAAACTAGCTTTGCCCTGTTCCAAGCTCAAAGAACGGATGCAGGATGCTTAACTCTGGCCTGAGGTATATAGCTGGGTGTTCTTTTCCATATATTTGACTCCCCGTTGCTGCCTCCAGTTTACTTCCTAATTCTGTTGAAAAGGAAAAAGAAAAGAAAAAAGAACATCCTTGCTTCTTTGGAGCTCTACTTTTTCACCTGTACCACCTGCCCTCCTTCCTGAAAATATTTCTCTCCCCATCAGTTTCTGAAGATTTTGGCACATTATGTCTCTCCACATAAATTCTAGATGACCTTGAAGTACCGATGTCCAGGTCTCTCAATGTCTGGATCTTGTTTTCTCCAGTGACTTTTGCCTCCTCTCTGACCTGGTGACTCTCACCCACGGTCATACCAGGACTGAAACACTACCTTCACTTGGTCAGTCTCCAGAAATTACAGATTTCCACCTTGGATTCTCTGCCCATACTGCATCATCACATCTTGGTTTCATTAGAACCCCTCTGTGTTCTCATTGTCCATTAGATATACTACTTTCCTTCCCTACCTATCCAGCTAAGTTCCATATGCCATCCTTTCAAAAACTCTTTTGCCCAGACCTTCCACTACCTCCCACTTTTCATAGCACCTACCTGGTTCCATGCAGCTGAGAGATGTATGGCAAAAATTACTCTACGGGTGATGTGCCATCTGTACAAGACTGGTACCACCATAAAGTCACACATAAAAATTCAACTGAGTCTCAAGACTGCTCAGCAACCCATTATTTCTCTATTTAACTTATCCCCTCCCTGTCAATAATAATTATCTCAAATCTTTTTCACTCCTCAATCTTTTAACCCTTCTTCCTTTTTCTTCACTCTCAGACCACCTCACATCTTACTTTATGTAGACAATACATTTCCTATGGAAACTTCCTTAAAGCCTTACCACCGCACACATTAACTCCTGCTCTCTCCTTTTTTTTTTTTTTTTTTTGCCTCCAGCTACACCAGGACAAGTGATTTCTCCAGAGCTAATTTCTCCACTTGGTTCTAGATCCAATTTCCCAAATTTCTCAGAATCCTCACACCATAAATCAGCCTTCCTTCCTTTCTGTCTTCAATGTCTGTTCCATTAGTGGATTTTGCCACCTTTTTTTTTTTTTTAATGCTCACGTTTTGGTCACTAAAAGTAAGACATTTTCTAAACTGCATTCCCTCTTTGTCTACCCTATTGCTTCCTCTTCACAAACACTACTTGTTCACCCTCATAGACAACCTCCTTTTTAATTAGCCATCCCACCCTTTCTGATTCCTGTATCCATCACACAACTGATGGTTACAATCTCCAAGTCCTTTTATGTCACTAAATCTACTGGAAACTTTTAAACTTTCAACTTACTGGGTTTCTCAGTAGTATTCAACACTTCTGATGTCTCCCTCTTTCCTGACATACTTTCCTCATATCAGAAAAGAAGCAATGGGTGCAGTAAACCATAAACTAATAGTCATTTTTCCAGTGATGGCGATGATATTGCTCTGGTTCAACCACACACTCTTCCCTAGCTCTAGCACTTATTCTTTTTTTAATCTTTATTGTTGAAAGTACTTTATATGTCTCCCTCCCCCTCCCGCACCCCCCAACCCAGGCCTTCATGACCCTATTTTCTCTTTGTCCATGGGTTATGTGTATATGCATACAACTTCTTTGGTTGATCTCTTCTCACCCACCCACCCTCCACTGCCTTCCTTTTGAGGTTCCAAAGTCTGTTCCATGCTTATATTCCTAATTGAACATTCAATAAAAGTTCAAAAATCAACAACCCATATGTACTATGCACTGGACTATGTGGAACAAACTATGCTCTAATGAGGTGGATAGTTAAGCGAGGAAGAAAAGTAATCAAAGAGTTAAACAAATAAAGTGTTATGTGCCACAAAGGAAATGTACAACATGCTGCAGACTGCAGAATAACATGGGAACCCACCTTGGTTTAAGGGAATTCGGGAAAATGATCTTTGAAATTGATGCTTGAACTAAGGCCTTAAATAGGAATAAAAGTTCAGTCAAGAGGAGAGGGTAGAACATTCTAGAAAACATTTATACTACATTTGCATCCCCATTCCCTGCTCCAACTTGGCACCTAGAATACTGGAATCAGGGTTTGACCCTTCAGGTAGGGTTTTCTTCCTAGCTAAGAAGGAAGATCTTAGGTTACCATGTCAGGGATTTATCAGATAAAAGGTACAACCACATCCCCCAAAGTGAAGCCAACCCCACCCTTACACCTAACTTCCAAATCAGCTTTTAGTCACTCAGTCTTAAATATCAGCAGACCACCAAGAATTAGTAAAACATCTAAAGATAGATTTAGATGATAGACAGAGATAATGAAAAACAGAGAAAAACAATCTGGAGTAAAATCTCCCAGAAAGTAAAGCATAAAAATAAAAAAACAAAATTGAAGAGACAATCTAAGGTATTAGAACAACAGTCCAGGAGTTTATTATCTAATAGCAATGCAAGGAAGAGAGCATACAGAAAATAGAATTCTGTCATGCAGTAAATACAGGTTGAGGCAAAAGTAGGTTTACAGTTGTTCATATGGCAAGTAATATAATAATTAATAAACAATAATATAAAAATAAACTCTGTGTTTCAAATACTCACAACTATAAGCCTACATTTGCCCCACCCTGTACTCCAGGAACATTTATTAGAACTGACATGTAAATTTGGGAGTTGATAGGATCCAGTACAATGGATGCAAAAAACACATCAAGGCACATCATCATTGAATTTTCAGAACATCGAGGACAAAATGCAAATTCTACACACACACACACACACACACACACCCATTCCTTGCCTTAGGGTAAGATAATATGTCACTTAGAGAGCATGAAGAAATGAAATGGCTTCTGATTTTTTAGCAACAGTACTAAACACTGCCAGGCAATGGAGGAATGCCTTCATCATTCTAAAGGAAAATGATTATCAATCCAGAATTCCATGCCAAATCTGAGGAGAATCAATGCCTTCTAGAGCATGTGTACTCTCTTGCAAATTTTCTCAGAAAGAGGATGCACGCAACCCAAATAGACAACAAAGCAAGATACAAGAGGACCCTGGATCTAGGAAATGCAACACGGCAGGGAAGCACAGAGAATCTCCAGGTGAACTGGATGGGAATGGAGCAGATCTGAAGGCTCCAGAGGAACTGTTGCAAGAAATTAACTGAGAAAATAACTGTTGAATTAAATATTTTCAGAAAAGATTAAAATTACTGGCAAAAGGTTGGGGATTACAATAGTGATTATACATAGAAAACTAAAGCCTAAAGAAAAAAAAGACAATTAACTGTAGGGAAAAACAAAATGTTGTAAAAAGAAGGAAAAGGCATCCTAGTTTAGTACAAACCGCTTCGTTATAACTCCATTGTGAGAATGGAGGGCAGGAAAGGTACCTGTATGGGGGCAGGTGGGGTAGGTGGGGGGAGAGGGGGGAGAAGGGGGAGGAGAGAAAGGAAGAGAAGCCAGATCCTCACCTGCTATTATGATGAATCAATAGATCATCAGAAAACTGCTTTTGTCGCTACTTATTCTTTTCAATTTTATGCATAGAAAAATGGTATTTATTTAGCAATATAGAGATAAATATCGAACTCATCAGCTAAAATAAGTGAAAGTGATTGCCTCTGAGGAGGGAGTAATCAAGAACTGCATTTTTCATAATAAACCTCAAATATAGTATCTTCTTAATGTCTTCTAATCAATTTTTGTATTTTCCCCACCCTTTTGTTGAATATATTTTCTGGGCCCCTTAAGTCTGTGTAGTATTATAAATCTGTCTTTCCTTGCATTATAATTTCTTGCAGCTTGTTTCTGGTATGTAAAAATGCAATTGATTTTTGTATATTGATCTCGAATGCAGTACCTCTGCTAAACTCAATTATAAATTCTAACCATTTAACCTTAGAGTTTCTTGGTTGTTTTTTATGTAGACAAACAGTGTGTGTGAATAATGGCAGTGTTACCTCTTGCTTTCCCATCTTCATATATTTTATTTCTCTTTGGGTTGGCTAGGACGTCCAGGACAGAGCCCAAGAAATATAGTGAGAGCAGCAAACTACTTTCACTTCTGGTTCTAAAGGAGATGCTTCTAAAATTTCACCATTTAAACCATCAACTTCACAACGCATTGCTTAAGGCAGTGGTTCTCAAAGTGTGCTGTGATTTTATGTGGAACATTCTTTACCAGGCAGGGGTACCTGCTGCCTGACTGGGTGTATTACAGTGTATGCAGAAGAAAAACACCAATGATAACATAATTAGTGAGAGTTAATAGATATGACAGACAGACACAGGTGATCTAATGGAGACAACTACAGTTAATGATAAAAATACAAAAAATTTCCCTGAATTGCAGAGGGAACTGAATCTAGAAATTGAAAAGGTACTTTATCCCACAAAATCTATTACACAGTGCTTAATGTCAACACACATCTTAAATTAAGCTATTAAATTTCAAGAAAATTAAATTTTTAGGAACATCACCTTGGTGGCATTCCTGCCAAGAATATTTAACTTGAATGTAGTAATCAGAAAACAATCAGGTAAATACAAATAAAAGGACATTTTGGAAAACAACTGGCTGGACTACTAGAATATCAATGCCATGGAAGAAAGAAAAAGACTGGAGAACTGGGTGGAATTAAAGTTGGCTAAGGAGACACCAACTGTGTGTGATCTATGATAGGATCCTGGATGAGGGAAAAAATAGATGTAAATGACAGTATTGGGACCAGTGTGGAAAATTCAATATGGATTGTATCCTATATAACAAAATTCTAATAGGCAAATCGACCAAATGGCAGAATGACTGGTTGCTGTGTTGCTCACTGACCACCAGGGGGCAGATGCTCAGTGCAGGATCTGCCCCCTGGTGGTCAGTGTGCTCTCACAGTGGGAGTGCTACTCAGCTAGAAGCCGGGCTCACAGCTGGGTGGCAGGAGCCTCTTCTGCCTCTGCTGCAGTCAGGCAATAAGGAGGAGGGGGTCCCAGACTGTGAGAGGGGGCAGGCTGGGGTGAAATATCGTGCACCAGGCCTCTAGCATTTTACAGTACAAAGTGTTATAGTAAAAAAAAAAAAAGAGAGAGAGAGAGAGGTGACCTCCAAATGAACTGCAAGTTCGCTCATTCACAGCAGAATGATTGGAGACAATGCTTCTAGAAGCATCAGCGACCAGAAGACAAGGCTTTTTAGGATCATTTTTTGCCATCACGGAAGTCAAGAATTTACTTATTATTTATATAACTATTACCTTTTATGTACAGCAAAAGATTTTGCCATCATTTTTATAGTGGTAAATTAATTTGTATAGTGATATAAAGTTTTCTTTAAAATTAAACTTAGAAAGTAATATCAATTTGACAACAATACTAAATTTCTATGTACAGGTGATCCTAACAATAGAGCAGATGGGGTAAAAAATCTCCAAGTTGTGTGTCAATAAATAGGGTGGTCAGACGTGGGCTATTACGAGGGATAACATAAGTGAGGATGAGAGGTGATGGATGGTGAGACAGGTGTCTGTCAAACCAGCATATCCATTTTTTTTACTAACAGAGAAGTCCGGTGACATCTTGCCTTACTCTGTCGTCACCATTAACGAGAGACTTCCCTAACATGCTGGTAACTTGTGTCACTGTCACACCAAGAAAGCAGGGACAGTCTTTGAAAGGCACGGTCTCTTTTATATTGCCCTCATGCTCCACCGGGAAACATTTGAATTTTTATGGCTCTCCTGCAGGACCAGATTTTCCTCCCACTGTCAGGATTTGCTTCCTGCAGAGTAAAGCAAGCAGCTTTTATTTCCCTCTGGCGAAAGGAAATAGGTAGAAATAATATGCTGCTTTTCAGCCAGCTAAACCTGACCTGACTCTCTTTATTGGTAGGGAAATGCAGGATTCGGGGAGAGGACATTTTCATTGAGGTAAATAAGCCCTCTCAACCAGCGAACACTATTATACTAATACCAAAGGAAACAAAGGCCAGGAGATGGGGAGCATTAAGTAGAAAGGCCAACAGAAAATTAGCAGACAAAAATACAGCATGGGGACAAAGCGGGCTCTGCAACATTGAAAAAAAGAGAGAGAGAGAAAAGTCCTTTAAGAGAAAATTGCATGCAATTTTTTGGCCTCAATTAGCCTTTTCCACAAAGAGCACTTTTCCATAAAGAGGCCATTAAATAGCAAATGAAATTACATTGGTTTTCAGTTGCCATGGCATTGGTTTTTCCGCTAATGGACTTCTCTGGTCCTGAGCTTAATGTTAGCCTGACTTATTTTTCTTGTCTGTAGCCTGTTTCAAGTCTCTCTGTCCGGCCATGAAGTGATGATGTATGGGACTTCTCCTCCAAGTGCCTACCACATAATCCAAGAGAGAGAAACTCCATCCTTCAGCTCTCTCCCTGGAGACTGAGAAGTAAAGCTGACCAATGGCAGCATTTCATTAAGCATGAAATAACAGTTTCCGTTTATTAGATGGCATTCATTCCCATCCATGTACTCATGGCTGCTGGAGCCATTCTGCGATCAGTGAGGGGCCGTTCATTGAGTACTCCCAATGTACTGAGGCCTGTCCAAGGGGCTAAAGACATAAAATACAAAAGAAAGGATATAGCCGAAACCAGTTTGGCTCAATGGATAGAGCGTCAGCCTGCGGACTGAAAGATTCCAGGTTCAATTCCGGTCAAGGGCATATACCTTGGTTGCGGGCATATCCCCAGTAGGGGGCATGCAGAAGGTGGCTGATTGATGTCTCTCTCTCATCGATGTTTCTAACTCTCTATCCCTCTCCCTTCTTCTCTGTAAAAAATAAATAGAATATATTTTTTTAAAAAGAAAAGGATACAAAGTTCTCACAGTCAGCTAGAGTTTCCAGACCAGCAGACTCAGCTCCAAGCATTGACCTTCCCCTTTTCTCTATTTAACTAGTCATAAAATGGGTAAAAATTTCCCTTATTCATATTTAAGAAAAATACTTGCCAGGTACCACTCTCAAAACACACATTTATTATCCTAGAAATAAGGATCTGAAATAACATTTCCTTTTTCCTGTTGCTTTGCTACAACTAACCATTAGCTATGATATCAAGTTTGACTGTGATACTTGGGAAACTATTTTTCTGTATGCATAATCATATATAAAATTTCAAAAAATAAGTTTATTCAGTCCATATTCTTCTATAAACTTAAAAAAAAATTTCCATGTCAGTGAATATTGCTGGACAATATCATTATTAATGTCCATATGTCATGGAGGTAATACAGCTCAAAATTCTTCTATTAGCTAGTCAAATTTTTTTTTTAGTTTTTTTAATGATTTTTCAAAGACAAAAGAAATCAGACAATTTTTTGAGACAAAATATATTTTAAAATAACAAATGCCAATATACCCATTTTTAAGTTGTGGAATATTTAAATGTATATTTTAACCAATCAAACTTTCTAATGCAAAAATATATAATAAAATATACTATATTACACTATTTTGAAGACTATTGTATAATTAGAAAAATATCTCCACTTCTAGTGTATTATATAGATCATATGACCTAGCATGATTCTGTTACGTGATAAATGTCTTGCTTTCTCATCAGTTATCTCCTTGACTCAATGAATAACCTGGTTTGGTAATAATCCACAGCCTAAATTTGAGGCTCTACACATTTGAAAGTCCTGACTCAAAGGATCTCATATTAGTATCTCAAACCTGAAGTGAACTTTGAGTGAAAGAAGGTTTTAAGCTTTAGATATTGCTCCCTCCATCCCCCAGCTGTGCATTTACACTCCATTAAGAGTATATGAAATCACTTCCTAATAGGTTAGTCACACACGTTATAATCTTTTGTATCTTTGTTAACATAATAAACAACAATAAATTGTTATTTTAATTGACATTTTACTGATTACCAATGTAGGTGATCATTGTTATCTTTATTTGTCATTTTTTCCCCTGAAATATGTTTTCCTGTTCTTGGTTCTTTTGCTCTTTCTTTCTTTAAAAATTTCTCTTAGTTGTTAACCTCCTTCAAGCTTTAATACTTTTCTTTATATATTGCCCTGGCTGGTGTTGCTTAGTGATTAGAGCACCAGCCCACACACTGAAAGGGCCGGTGTTCAATTCCTAGTTAAGGGCAGGTAACTGGGCTGCAGGTTCAATTGCTAACCCCAGTCGGGGGCAGTGGGGGGGAGGAGGCAACCAATCCATGTGTCTCTCTTACTTCTCTCTCTCTCTCTCTCTCTCTCTCTCTCTCTCTCTCTCTCTCTCTCTCTCTTTCCTCCCCCTCTCTCTGTCATGTAGTCTCAAATATTTTTCCCATTTTATAATGGCCTTTTAATTTAAGATCTGTTTGCCACACAGACATTGAATATTTTTGCTTCAATTAATTTATCTTTCTTTTCATTATGGCTTTGGCCTTTGGTGCCATGGCTCTAAAAAGTACATGAATCTTTAATGGACTTCCACTCCTTCTCTTTGTTATCAGCCTAATACTTCCAGTCTGTGGGTAGTCTCCCTCCCTCCGTGGACAGGGATAAAGGAGATGGGAAATAACTGTGTGCTCCTGGAAAGGTGTGTGGTAACACCTCTGAGGAGTGACAGAGATGGCAGCTTTCTGTCAGCCAGTGGTCGATGAAGGCATTGATATAAAAGTCAAGCATTAAACAGATATATAATTTATTAACCATCTAAAAATAAAAAGCTTAAATGTTTAAGTTCATTAATTAAAATCTAAATGGAAACTAAATCCATAACTAAATGTGAAGGGAGGTGATGGCCACATGCAATCAGGTGGATAAGCTCCCACTGATGACACCTACCATTTTGCAGGTGTCTCTGCAGTAGGCCCTTCCTCCCAGGGCGGGCAAGAAGGAGGACAAGCTGGGATGATTGTTTTCTCCTTAATTCCCACAGGTTGAGAAGGCCATGGAACCCTTTAATAGTTCTCCCATCATTTCCCCATGACTTTTCCATATCTTCCTCTCTCTCATCAAAATGTTCAACCTTTATGCTCTTATTTTTGACTGATGGCTTGGCTTCATACATTATTCAGAGGGAAAAACCATCAGATATTAACTGTCATCATACTACAACCAAATCTATGGATGCCTCTGACATTTAAAGCAATCTTGTACTTCAGCCCATCTGTTAAAATTGAGGATATGTCTTATGGTCTCTGGATTTTATCCTGTCTCAACTTCTTTAAAATTTGGACTTTTCAGTTATCCTATCAACTGTTTTATTTCTATGAATCATTCCCTTCAGTATACAAACATTTTCTTTTCTCTCCAACTGTAGGTAATACTCTCCTGTGACCCCCCTAACCTCCTTCAGCAATCATGCTATTCTTCCTATTTTTTTTAAGAAAGAGGAAGGGAGAGATTTGATAATGATGGCCTAGGTAAACTCCTGTACTCACTGCCTCCCACAACCACATCAAAATCACAATTAAAGTACAGAACAAGCATTATCCAGAATCACTGGAAAGCTGGCTGAATGGAAGTCCTCCAACTAGAGAAGTAAAGAAGAAAGCACATTGAGACTGGTAGGATATGCAGAGGAGCAAAACAAGCTGGGCTGGCACTCATGTGTTCCCTTCTTAGTTGGGAGGGAGATTGTCTCTACAGATGCTGCCCAGAGGAGCAGGGGTCCCAGCCCCATACCAACCCCCCAACTCAGGGTCATAGAGCTGAGAAAAGAAGTCCCTATGGGCAGTAAGAATTATGGACTATAAAAACAAGTGCAGATAGAGGCTGCTAGAGACAGTTGTTCCTCTTAAAAGGCAGGCACCAGGAACTGAACTTACAGGGTCCCACTTCCTCTGAGCTTCAGCACCAGGATGAGGCTTTGGGGGACATAGCCACATATGAGGAGGAACTGGAATGTCTGGGATTCAACAGTAGAGGATTCTGAGAATCAAATCAATGATTTGAAATATGTGGACACAAAAAACACCCAAGCAGAAGAGGAAAGAGAAAAAGAATCCAAAAATATGAAGATAGTGTAAGGAGCCTCTGAGACAACTTCAAGGGTACCAACATTTGCATTATGGAGGTGCCAGAAAAAAAAAGAGAGAGAGCAAAGTATTGAAAACCTATTTGAAGAAATAATGACAGAAAACTTTCCCATCTGGTGAAAAGAAATAGACTTAAAAGTCCAGGAAGCACAGAGAGTCCCAAATAAAAGGAACCCAAAGAGGACCATACCATGACACATCATAATTAAAATGCCAATGGCTAAAGACAAAGAGAAAATCTTAAAAGCAGCAAGAGAAAAGCAGTTAGTTACCTACAAAGGAATGCCCACTTGATTATCAGTTGATTTCTCAACAGAAACTATGCAGGGCAAGAAATATTCAAAGTGATGAATAGCAAGAACCTACAATTAAGATCACTCTACCAGCAAAGTTATCATTCAGAATTGAAGGTCTGATAAAGAGCTTCATAGACAAGAAAAAGCTAAAGGAGTTCATCACCAGCAAACCAGTATTACATGAAATGTTGAAGGGTATTTTTTAAGAAGAGGGAGAAGAAGAAAAAGAAATTAAAAAAAAATATATGAACCACAAAATGGCAACAAATACATATCTATCAACAATTTAATCTAAAAATAAATGAATAAGAAATCTAATGAACAGAATAAACTGGTGAATAAAATAGTATCAGAGCATGGAAATGGAACAGACTGACAATTCTTAGAGGGAAGGGGGTTAGGGTTGGGTTGGAAAGAGATTAAACAAAGCATTACCTTTGGACATAGACAATCGGGTGATGAAAGCCTGGGGTGGGGCAGGAACGGAGTGGAGGAGGGCAATGGGGGGAGAAAGAGGGACGTCTATAATAATCTCAACAATAAAGATTTTTTTAAAAATGAGAAAGAGAGGAAGGGGAGAGAAGGGTGGGGGGAGAAACATGAATATGAGAGAGAAACTTTGGTTGCCTCCCACATGCACCCTAATTAGGAATCAAACCCACAGCCTGGGTATGCGCCCTAACCAGGAATTGAACCTACTGCTTTTTAGTGTATTGAACAACACTCCCACCAACTGAGCCACACACTGGCCAGGGCAATCATTCTATTCTTATGCTTACTTTTGCAGCCAAGCTTCTTGTAATAATTATTAACATATGCCATCTCTAGTTTCTAACCTCCCATTTACACCTTATATCATTCTAATCTGGTTTTAATACCCACCCTTTCATTAAAACTATTTTTGTCAGTGATAACTCTGTTACTTAATTAAGGAACATCTAATTAAACCTCTAAGTAGTTATCAGTATGGCTGGACACTCTCTGCTTCTTGAGCTGCCTCTTTATTAGTTTCTGTGAGGCCAAAATATTCTTGGGCTTTCTCTAGTTTTATTTACCAACCCCTTTTCGCTCATTTCTTTGCTTCTTTCCATTCCATAACATTTAAATGTAAGAATTTATCAGGGTTTGGTCCTAGGTTCTCTTTTCACTCTCTACAGTATTAATCTAGGTGATTTCATTGATTTCTTTATCTTTAAATATAACCTATAGGCCAACAATTTCTACACTGACAGTCTTAGTCTTTTCTGAAATCCATATTTTTATGTCAAGTGCATTTTTGACTTAGTCACTTTGATGTCAAAGAGATTTGAAACTTCTCATGTTCAAAACTAATCTAGGAGGATCATTCCTAGATTAGAAGTGATTTTGAGAATTAGTATAAATCTACAGCAATCAAGTTAGAGGAGCATTATCTAGAAAACATTATATATATATATAAAGTTTGAAATAATAATAAAGGCAGTGTTTATTAAAATATATTTCAGTTTCAAAACTGAGCTATCTCTATTAAAGTTTGTATATCTGTTTTGTATATCAAACCATACATATATACATACATATATAAAACTATACATTTTTGACCAATTATTATTTTTTAAATTTTCATTGATTGACTTGAGGGGGCAGGTAAGAAAGAGAAACATCAACTTGTTGTTCCACTTATCCATGCATTCATTGGTTGATTCTCATATGTGTCCTGAACAAGGATCAAACCTGCAACAGTGGTATATCGGGAGGATTCTCTAACCAACTGAGCTACCTGGCCAGGGCCAATTGATTTTTCATAAAGATAAAAGGCAAATTCAATAAATGATGTGTCAAAACAATTGGATATATATACACACACACACACACACACACACACATATATATATATATATATACATATATATATATACACACACACACATATATATATAAAGACCCTCAAACCTTACCTTATGCCATATATGTACAAATAATAATAATAATAATAATAATAATAATAATAACTCAAGATGAATGAATCGAAGATCTAGAAGTAAAACCTGAAATTTTAAAACTTTAAGAAGAAAAAATAGAAGAAAAATATTTATTTGGGTTAGTCAAAGATTTCTTTGCTAGAACACAAAAAGCACAAACTGCCAAAACTGGTTTGGCTCAGTGGATAGAGAGTTGGCCTGTGGACTGAAAGGTCCCAGGTTCGATTCCGATCAAGGGCATGTATCCTGGTGGCGGGCACATCCCTAGTAGGGGGTGTGCAGGAGGCGGCTGATCGATGTCTCTGTCTCATCGATGTTTCTAACTGTCTATCCCTCTCCTTTCCTCTCTGTAAGAAAGCAATAAAATATATATTAAAAAAAAAAAGCACAAACCATAAGAGGTAAAATGATCAACTGAATTTATCAAAATTAAATAATTTTGTTCCTTTAAAGACACTGGTAGGAAAATGAAGTAAAAAAATGAGCTTAAATATTTGAAAACCACATATCTAAAGAAGGCCTAATATCCAAAATATGTAAATAACTCTCATAAATCAATAATAAGAAAATAAATAACCATTTTTTTAAAAAGGAGCTACAGATATGAATAGACATTTTACCAAAGTGAATATGTACCTGGTAAATACATACAAGAAAACATATTCAATAGTTTTACTCATTAGTGAAATTCAAACTAAAATCATAATGACATACTATTATATACCTATTAGAATGACTAAAATACAGTTTTTTAAAATCTGACATTACCAATTCTGGCAAGGAAGAAGAGCAACTGGAACTCTTATACGTTGCTGGTAGGGATGAAAAATAGTAAGACTCTTTAGAAAACAGTTTGGCACTTTCTTATAAATTTACCATATGATCCATCATCCCACTTCAAGGTACTTACCCAAAGAAATGAAAACATGTCCACATAAGAACCTGTATGCAAAAGTTTATGTCAGTATTTTTTCAAAATTGCTTAAAACTGCCCAGCTGGTGTGGCTCAATGGTTGAACATCGACCCATGAACAAGGAGGTCATATTCGATTCCAGGTCAGGACACATGCTGAAGTTGTACACTCCATCCCCAGTAGGGTGCATGTAGAGGCAGCTGATCAATGATTCTCTCTCATTGATGTTTCTATCTCTCTCTCCCTTCCTCTCTGTAATCAATAAAAACATTAAAATAAAATAAAAATTTCCCCAAAATAGGAGCAATAATAATGTCCTTCTTGTGAGTAAACTGTGTTATATTTACACCAGAAATTCTACTCAACAATAAAAGGTCTAATTTATTGGTCAGTGCAACCATCTGGATGAATCTCAGATGCATTATGCTAACTGGGAGAAACAAAACTCATAAGGTTACATATTGTATAACTTAATTTATATGACATTCTGAAAAAGACAAAACTATAGAAACAGAAAATAGGTCACTGGTCACTGGAGATGGGGTAAGAGTGAAGTGATTAACTACAAAGGGCATCAGGGAATATTTTGAGATGATTGTGGGGATGTTTTCACTGCTATATGTTTCTCAAAAATAGTGAATTTTACTGTATGCAAATTATGCTCATGTAAACTTGACTTAAAAAAACACCTGATATATTTTCCCCATATATGTGCTTATTCCTCAAGTTACTCCATTTTTAAAAAAATGACATCGCTATCCACCCAATTTCTGAAGCTAGAATCATATAGTTACTTTCACAACTTCCTTTTCCTTCACTGCTCACCCCCAAACTATTTCTAACCCATCTCTAAATCACATCAATTCTGCATGTAAAACATATTGCAAACCCATCTTCTAATCTTCCCATCCAAGTGTGCCCTTCTCAACTACACTATTGCAATAGTTTCTTTGATCATCTCTGGGCATCCATTCTTGGCTTCCTCCAACCCTATCCTATATAATAAAAGCCTAATATGCTAAGTGTCTAGTCATCCGGTTGACTGGTTGACTGTTCAACCAATCAAAGTGTAATATATTAATGATAAGCTAAGGCCACTCAATTGCTCACTATGATGTGCACTGACTACAGGAGGCAGATGCTCCAACCGGTAGGTTAGCTTGCTGCTGGGGTCTGGACAATTGGGACTGGGCAAGATAGGGCTGAACAAGCCCTGGAGCACTCCTGTGGTCCCTCCATGGCCCCAATCATGCACCAGTGGGGTCCCTCGGCCTGGCCTCTCATAATGCAGGACTCCTCAGGAGATGTCAGAGAGCTGGTTTCAGCCCAATATTGCAGGCCATTCCCCTCCAGAGGGGACTAATTGGGCATGAGCCCACTACAGACACAGTGGAGCTAGAATGAGCAAGAGTGGCAGGTAGGAGCTGCAGGCGGCATTGGACTGTGGGTTTCAATCTGATCCCCACAGGCCACCCAGAGGGACCCCACCCATGCAGGAATTCATGTACTGGGCCTCTAGTTTCTACATAACTACAGAATAATGAATTAAGTGAAAATTAAACCATGTCATTTTATTGCTTAAAACTCTTCAATGGCTCCATTTCTAATCCCATATCTCAGCCTCTAGCAGGTCATCTGTGGTCTAACACATCCAGTGTCATCTTGTGACACTGCATTTTATGCTTCTATCCTCTCACCCTAACCCCATAACCATGATTCTCTGGTCTCACTGGCCTTCTTACACTGTTGAGTATTCCAAGTTTTTTGCTCTCCTAACAACTTTACACATACTATTTTCCAGACCTAGACTCTTCTTTTTAGATCCATTTCCTTTTAATGGCTAGCTCTTTCCCATTAGAAAGGTTCAGTTTACATATATCTTTAGAAAAGACTTAAACATTTTGTAATAGTTCCTGCATGAAATTCTCTTTCATAGTGCCTGTTTTGCTCTTTTCCCAATTGATAATTTTATATTTATGAATTTATTTTTATAACATTTATCTCATCTACTAGAATATAAGCTGCTTAAAGGCAGAAACTAATTTTTCTTTTTCACTTACTTAGCACATTACCTGATACATCATAGGAGCTAAATAAATACTTGTGTAAGTTAATAAGCTTCCAACAATTTAAAAAAAAACACATAACTCCAATGAGATCATCGCTGAATGGCCTGCACCAACATAAAATTATCACAGGCACTATGAAAGAGTGATGATCTACCTATCTATGTATTTTTAGGGGCCCCTGACTTAAGTTTAATGTATGAATATACCTACTACATTGTGTGAGATAAGATAGGATCACCAAGTTTCAAACCCATGAATATGCAAATAGATGACAATGTCAGCCACCCAGAAAGGCTTACCTCTCCAAACCAATTGCTTGGCACACAGAATGGAGCTTGGAGTTGTACAAAAGTGTAAAGCTGTGTGTCCACTTAAGGAGTAGCTATTGAGCTTTGCTCCATGGTCACAAAGGATCTTAACACAATCCAAGTTGGCCATTTCACAAGCCACATGAAGAGGAGTTTTCCCATTGGGTCTACAGTTGATTGTAGCATTGTGGTCCAGTAGCACCAAAAGACATTCCACGTGACCAAACAAGACAGAGAGATGCAGGCCTGTTGCCCAAGAAGACTTTAACTTATAACTAGGCAACCAATAACCTGGAAAAAGAAAGGGAAAGAAAGTTTAGCTTCTCGGCCTAGGACTTTCCCATGTTTTATGAGGACTTTTAGAGTATTATTTATGGTCACATTTATAAAATTGGGTCAGGGAGATGTTTCAGAAGTTGTAAACTAGTAACTAAGGGGTTTACAAATGCTTAGATAAGTGTCATATTTGGATGTACTTACTATTTCTACCAGCCTCTATTAGTTTGTTCTTTTACTTACTTTACCTTCCTGGCTCTCCCATGCATTTGAGTTTGAGACTTTCATTTTTGTGATTGCATTTTCTTTTATATGGTAAGTTACACAAGACACATCTATATATATAAAACCCTAGTATGCAAATAGACCAAACAGTAGAACAACCGAACAACCAAACAACCAGTCACTATGACGTGCACTGACCGCCAGGGGGTACACATGAACATGGTGGGCATTGGCAGCAGGTGGCAGAGCATGGAACATGGTGGGCATCAGCTGTGGTAGGATGGTGAAGCAGGTGAGCAGGGGTGCCAGACCAAGGCAGAGTAGTTACTAAAAACTCTTTGCTCCTATGTGGCACGGTGCTGCTGGGTACTCGCACTTGCTGCCAACACTGGCCCTGCTCACACCTGCTGCTGGCACCAGAGATGCCACTCACACCCACTGCTGGTGTCTAGCACCAACCCTGATCGCTCAGCACCATCAGCAGGTGTGAACAGCAGCTGCTGGCCCAAATGGCCCTGGAGAGCTTCTTTACCTCCCCCTGCTCCTGAGGGGCGATCAGGGAAGCAGTTACTGCTTGAACCCACTGATGGTGCCAGCCCCACTTGCACCCACTTTTGGTGTCAGCCCCAACCACTCCATGCCATCAGCGGGTGCAAGTAGGGCTGGCACTGCCAGTGTGTGAGAATGGCAGTAACAGGAGCAGGTCTGCCAGCAGAAGGAGACCAGGGCTATGGAGGGAGGGGCCAGGTAGGAGTGAGGAGGATGGGCCAAGACCCACCCCAGTGCCCACTTCAGCCTCATAGCCCACAGTTCCTTTCAGGGTATATGAATTTGTGCACTTGGCCCCTAATATTGAAGAATTTTTAAGATCCCAATCATTGTCTTGAATGATGTCAAAGATTTAATTATAAGCTTAAGATTTTTATTCCATCACAGCTCTTTTCCAAATAATTGTTGCAGTTGTTGTCAATTGAAGGTGTGAATGTATTTGATGTCTTTACAAAATTTGTCACACCAAGATTTTATTTGCCTGTTTGTCAGTTTACACAGTACCTTTTTCCAAAGAAGAATTTAAGGCAACTCACAAATTTTACACTAAATTTTTTAATAACCTAGAAAATACGTGCAAAAAAAGAATAAGGTAGAAAAATAAAAAGAGGTCAAGGGTAAGATAGGTATACACAAAATTCACACCATATCTACACACTAGAAATGCACCACAAGTTTGCCTTTGAACTTCCTGGCAGGAAATAAACAGGAAAACCAAACTATGTGCACAAACTATATACAAATTAATTGGTCAGGAGAAGCATAGTTGTTCCTAAAAGTGAGATCTTAGATAAATTTTTCTCATTAGTTGGAAATGTTTTTTTCTCTCTTCTTTTCCCCTCTAACCTCTGACTTCTGAACACTGGGCTCGTTCTTTTTATCCAAGGCTGAAACAATTGCCATATTTGACAAGCTATAACAAAAATAACTTTATGAATCTTCTTTCAGTGTCAATGCCTAGAGCCATGGCATTAAGCTCACTATGAGTGGGGAATGAAAATAGGTACAGAAAAATGAAATATAGATGGAAAGATGAAGATGCAGAGATAGTTCAATAGCATAGAAGAGAGTCTAGGGCTGAAGCAACAAAATGCATTTTGAAATGTTTTTTATTGATGAGAGAGAGAGCGAGAGTGAGAAAGAGAGAGAGAGAGGCAAACAGGGAGAGAAGAACATCGATTTGTTCCATTTATTTATGCATACATTGGTTGATTCTTGTATGTGCCCAGACCAAGGGTTGAACCTGCATATTGGGATGATGCTCTACCCTACTAAGTTAGTCAGCATGGCTCAAAATACAGTTTAACATTAATAAATCAGAAGTTTGCTTTCAAGTTATAAAAATTCCACTATAAACAAACTAGGTAAGCAGAATATGATTTAATAGTAATTTATTTGAGGGAAGGCCTGTGGATTTGAGTAGACAGTAATCTCAAAATGAGCCAACAGGGGGATAGAGCTGCCAAAAAGTTAATCCAATCATAAGTTTCATAAATGAAAGAGTAGGGCCCAGAACAAGTGAAGTAAAGTTGTATTCTTCCCTGATTAGAATGAGGTCAGAATAAATCTAGAATATGTGATATTTCTGAGCATCTGGGAGCACTCAGAGGATGAAAACCAGGGGATCAGGTATTAAATTCTCTCATTTCAGTGAAAAACACTGCATATGTGCTCCTCCTGGGTATTTATCCTACAAGTATAATCACTCAAATGTGAAACTCTTTGCGAAGGGTATGAAGTTCCCAGGAGTTATGAATCCTGGCCACCTGGCCTGTGGACAAAGACATGCACTACACGACAGCATTGTTTTCGCTGGCTACGGATTACGAATAATCTCAGTGCACATAAATTATGGTACATCCATACAACCTAAAACTATGGAGCCATTACAAAGAAGGGGGTTGTTGACTGATATGGAAAAATCTCAAGATTAAGGGGAGAGAGAAAGAGAGAGAGAGAGAGAGAGAGAGAGAGAGAGAGAGAGAGAGAGAGAGAAACCTGAACAGTGTGTATAATATGCCATCATATGTGTGTATATTTATAAACATCTAGAACAAGAGACAGGTACAGTGGTGGTCTTTAAGAACTGGGGGTTGGGGAACTAGGCCATTGATTTCCTTGTCCTCAAATGCCTTCTTTGAGGCTTTACATTTAGTGCCCTGTGGATGTATTCTTATTTATCAAAATAAATAAACTATTGTCCCCCTATCCAGAAAGGGGAAATAATTTAGCTTAAAGAGACCAGAGTCATGCATAATGCTCATTAATTCTGAAGTAATGAAGGAGTCCAAACCAAAGTTTATTTTTCTGCAGCCCACCTTCTAAAGCACTTGTGCACGCGCGCACACACACACACACACACACACACACACACTTTAATCTCTTTTTCATCCCATCAGAATTTTAGGGCTATTTTATTTTCTCTTCCCAAATTTTCCATTATCTAAATCTGCTCTTTAAAAAGAAATATAAAGTTAATTCACACTAAGGTATAATGAACTGAGGATGGTTTAAAGTGTGACCCTCTTAGGATTATCTGAATTTGGGTAGAAATCTGTATTCAACAAATAGAGTTAAGTTCTAAGATACTAATTTGAGATTATGGTCGCTGAGAAGGGAAAGTATTTGGTGATACGGACTTTCCCTGGCAGAGACAAATAGTATCAGATAGCTGGGTAATGCCAGTCCTCTGCTTGTAATGTGTGTGTGTGTGTGTGTGTGTGTGTGTGTGTGTGTGTGTGTAAATAAATATGCACACATAATCTATGTGTGCATACCCATTTATACATCTTTATGTAACTGTGTACTTTGCATCTGTGTTCCAGAGTTGTTAAACTACGTGGTATGCAACCTACTTTCGATAATGAGTGAATCACATTCAACATTAATGCTCAATCAGTCATTTTAATACTCAAACTTCTTCAACAAGCAATTTGCAAAGGCAGTCTTTTCTAACTGCCTCGGAACGAAGCCGGTTCCAGATCTGAAACCTGGGGTGTGTTTTGCCTGCCGATTAGCAACAAAGATTAGGCAGCTCTATGCAGCTGCTGATTGGAAATTCATGCCTGCTTCTGCAATGGGAAGAAAAATGATCCCTGAAAGGAAGCAGCAGAGAGCTGATTAAGAAAACACCATTTTGATGTAAAATCAAAGACACACAGAATGTTAGCGCTGGAGGGAAGATTATCCAGTCCAAGTCTTTCATTTTCCAGATGAGAAAACTGCCACTTTCTCAGGCTGCTGGAGCCATAAGTCTCCTGCCTCAGTCCAAGCTAATGGACTCGGGATATCTGCAATGCAGGCTTTCCATCTGTCTTTGTCTTTGTGGGAGCAGAACAGGTTTAGCACCAAGCCTGCTTCACAAATCACGGGGAAGGAAAGAAGATCCCAGATTCATCTATAACGTGTCACATCTCTGATTTGGAAATGCCTTTGCTTGTTGATTTCTCTCTGCCTCTTAAATTCCCAATAGCACCTAGAGACTCTCTCCTGCCCATTTATTACATACATCCATCATCCTTGGCCTCTCAGTCAGCGGCACCTTCGTCTCCTATAATAATCAACCGGTACATTGGGCTGGGGCAGCCTTAGGTCCTGGAATTCGGTCGACCCCCCGCATGGAATACTGCACCTCCCCTAGAGGGGGATGTGTGTAGGTGGGTGGTGCCCCTAGATGGGAGAAATAGGAAGAGGTCAGACTGGTGCAGACTGAAGTGAACCTTGGAGCTGGGTTGCAGAGCTTTGGTGGTGTGAGGGGAGGGTGTGCTGGATAATAACTCTGAGCGGAGCAGAAAAGCCTGCTGCAGAGACAGGCGCAGCCCATACCCCAGAGGCCGCCCAAATACAATCACCACCTTAAAATGAGGCTGAGGCCACAGGTCCCTGTGTTCAACCGCGTCCTTACCACCACACCTGCCCCACTGAGGCTCAGACCTGAGGCAAAGCCGTCTGCAAAAAAACCCAGGCATGCAGCGCCTATTAGCATGCTGGTGTCCATGCTGCTATGTCAAGAGATCTGAATTTGTCCTCCAAAACGCCATCACACACAGGCGCAGCCTGAGAGAATAGGGTGAACCAGGCAGAGTCATATTTGACTCCCTCCCTTGTTTCCACAGCAGAATGGTCCCAGGGCTTCAGAACCTAGAATGTGACTTGTTTTTGCATTTGTCTTGGAAAGGGCCTCTCTGCTCACGTCTGCAGGTGCTCAGACTGCAGAAGGACCGGTGGAGCAGAACCTGGGAGCAAAGCCCTCGGGGGCAGTGAAGAAGCTGCTGTTTCCCCCAAATGTCAACCGCACACACACTGGCCCCAGGTCTGCCCGTCAGTGCGGCGGCTGCTCCTGGCAGAGGACCTCCGCTTGAGCAAGGAGCTTAGCTGAGGATACGCGGGCACAGGTTCCTTCTCCTCCGCAGAGATCCCTCAGGGAACTTCAAATCCAGCCCATGGCCACGTAGATTTAGAGTGTCTAGCTCCTTTTATCTCTCCCCAGACCGTGACACATTATCCGTGTCTGTAATTCCCCTTCTTAATCTCAGAGATTATCAGCATGCACAGGATTTAGAGAGGGTCTTGACAGAGCTTCCACTTTACAAATAGAATCATATTTTTTTTCCCCTTCCTATTTTGTTATTCCTCATTGGAGGATTTTTTTTTTTAAAGATAGAATGTAAGGGAAGAAGAGAAGGGGAGAGAGAGAAATATCAATAATGTAAGAGAGAAACATCAATGTGAGAGAGACACATGGATTGGTTCCCTCTCATAGGCATCGCCACCAGGGCTGGGGATCTAACCTGCAACTCAGGTTACATGCCCCTTTACTGGGAATCGAACCTGAGACCCAACACTAGAACTACAGAGCAACACAGGCCAGGGCTAGGATAATATCTTGTATAGATTGATTAGCATAAAGTTCGAGTGTTTGAATCACTAACACACAGAGGCCAACTCACATTCTGGTTTCCCCAAATCTTAACTAGCCTTTGATACTCTAAAAGCGACATTCGGTTCACTTCGAAACCAATGTCACTTGTAGGTGACAGATCTGAAGGAATGTTAGACTAAAATGTGCAGGCTAATCCCATGTGTGTGTAGTTTGTATCAGAAACCGAAGAGTGCTATGGGCGTAGCTAAGTAGGCCCCGGTCTCAGGAATCCTGGCAAGGAGCCAAGGGTTCAGCCATCCTCGGGAAGAAGACATGAACCTACTGAAGGTTTCGGGGGGATGCTTGCACCTCACACCTCGCACCTCGGGGAAACTTTCGGCCAAGCCGGAGCTCTGCAACAGTTACAAGCTCTGATGTTATCTGAATCCGAAGAGCCCACACTCGAGAAGCCTCTGCTGTTACAGCCAAAGATTACACGCCTTGCTTGTGGCTGGATTAGCAGACATTTGCTCCAACTGTGTCCATGTATTTACACAGTCCTGAAGGATTAGAGACCGCAGCACAAGTCTTGGCTATTTGTTAATAGCTAATATTGTGGGGATCAATTTCAGAGTTTTCCCAGGAGACAGAGAAGGGAAAAAAGTAAGCTTGACAAATAAAATTGAAAAGAAAAAAAAAATGAACACTAAGGAATGGAAAAGGGTCTTAGGAGAGCTGGAGAGTGAATTTCTGGCAGAGAGGAAAATTAGGTGAAAAAGAGATTATTCATGAAGAGCGTGGAAATAAGAGCGTTTAAGATATCTGGATGGCAGGTGCTACTTAGTAAAGTAGATAGAGTATCCGCCAGAAAGATTTCCAGTGAAATCATTCATTGGTTATTTTAATTAAAAATACCACTGCTGACCAAAGAAACCTGTGGCTGAGATCATACACAGAGGACTTAACTGCATGACACTGATTAATAAAAGGACTCTGGTTAACCTTGCTAACCAGGGAATTTCATCCCATAGAGATACGGATGATATTCTGCCCGGATCACGTATAAGCCAGGATTCAGACATCTGAGGGGAAATCGAGATGTGTTGTTGGGAAAACCTTTGCAAACAGTTTTATGGATGTTCATGCTTCCGCTATTCTGAGAAACAGCTTTGAGTTTTCTTAGAGACCCGGCTTTTACCCTACCTACTGTGTTCTTGCATATAATAAACTTTATATCATCGACCCTATCTACGTGTTCTTGGCATATAATAAACTTTATATCATCGACATCCCTAGGTGATGCAGTTATTTATTGCATTTAGAAGTTAAAAAGTTGTTCGCGTGTTTAACTTTTCTTCCCATTTTAAAGCGATCGTCTGGGAGATGTCATTTTGCTTCCTGGTGTTTGCTTTTAAGACCCATATCTCTGCCCTTCTCTAGGACATATCTCAAATGCCAACTGGAATGTTTTTCAATGTTTGCTTTACAAAGTGTGAGAGAAGTTTTTTAGATTAATAAAACATGACTTTATCTGAAGAGTGGAGTATGAGGTTTAAAAATAACTTGACCCAATAAGACGAGATCTAACTTGAAGAATCATGAGTAGGTGCTGGGGCTAGGCAGGTCCCACAGGGTGAGCCTGCGCTCTGGACGGTGGCCTCTGAGTCTGTTCGCTATCGCACGGGAAAGAGAAGTGCATTTTCAGATGCTTCGTTCTGTATTTGCTCGGGAGGTCAGCTTTTGATTGCTGATGTACCAATTGGATTGTGGCTTTAGGGGAACAATGTTCATACCCCAAGTTGATTTCTTGGCCAATAGAATTCTGGATTACTTTTCCAAAAATTATAACCTCATTTTCATACTGGCCTTAGACATACTATCTTTAGAGGGAAAATGTGGCCACTCTTAGAAATCCTGTGAAAAACGCCATGCTGTGTCCTAAAAGAAATTAAACATGGTTTGGGATTGATTGTGCCACTGTTGATCTTCCCCAGGACAGTCAGATGTTGAAGATAGATTATATTATTAATGACACAAGCAGATTTAGAGGTAGCATGGTGTCTGTTATAGGTTTTACACATTGCCTTGCTTACTAAGACAAAAATAACAAGCCTGAAGGAAGATTCTCACAGTTTAAAAGTAAACAAGCCATGTTCAACTTCTTCACCTGGATGCTGGAAACATAGGATTGTTTATTTTGTGAAAATCAATTTGGCTGCACTCTTATGATTTGTATACTTTTCTGCTTAGAGCTTTCCAAAGTGCTTTAAAATAGTCAAAAACTAGTACATAACAATTCCACATCCAGTCTCCTGTGATTTAATAAAGCCTCACAAACTTGAATTTCGCACAGAAAACTGTCTCATTAGAATTATTCAGAAAGGAACTAACTCAAACTAATTAACTAGCTAACTATCTAACTAACTAACTAACTAAGCGATCAGTGTAGCCTGCTCAGCTGTTCCCTAGGAATTCCTCTGTGGCTTTAAGAAATTGATATAACCACTTAGGTCTATTTTGCTTGGCTAGCAACTGGGATTCTATTTATCACTTTCCACCATGACTAAAATATTAAAAGATCTGTAAATTAGGCTGGAAGAGGTGTGAAAAAGTTTGAGGAAACTTTGAAGAAAAAGGAGGCTTTAATTCAGGTTTCAGATTGCATAGCCTCATACCCATATTCATATCAAACAGAGAGTGAGTGTATTGCTTTCTATAAGCACACAGACACATACAATTTCCTGCATCAACCCTGAAGATATGGCCATAAATCCTATTATTTCTGTGCATACATCCATCTGGCATGCATAAGAGCAGAACTGTTCCTTCCCTTTCCCAGAGGGTGTAATTTGCTGCCTCCCTAATTGAAAGCCACATCACATAGTCCTAACGCTATGAAAATACCCATTAGCATGAATGAAAATGTTGCTCTATGAGGACCACAGGAGTCAGCTCAGAGTGACAGAAATAATTTAAAGTTCTTCTCATTTAGGGGGGATGACACCTTTGGAAGCAAGAGAAACAGCACCTTTCTTCCCTAGAGCTTGCCCCTAAAACTTCCTTTCTCACAACCTCAGAACCTTCGCCTGCTCAGGAGAGAAGAAACGGCAGTCTTTACAACTCAGGGTCAGGCAAATTATCCAATGACTTAGACCCAAGTTATTTTACATTGGCCCCTAATGTAAATTAAAAAAAAAAAAACCTTAAACATGTATTGAGCATTCTGATCATCTTTCACGGAACAAATCCATGTGATGAAAGTAACCTCGTTTTACAGTATCTTCTCTTTCTGTTTAATAGAACCCCCTATTAACTATTTTTTTAAAAAACAGACCTCATTTTTATCTTCCAATCAAATAGCAATTTTAATTGATCATAAAGCCTGCCAGTATTAATTATAAACTTGCCTAAGCTATTCTACCCTTCAGAACTCATAATCAGAGTTTAGTAAATTAATATACCCTTAGAATTAGTTGCTGAAAATTCATGGAGTTGATGATTTATATATGCATGGAATGCATTTTAAACATGAACAAAGAATGGGTGTCTCTCTCTAAATGCCACATACAAGACCTTATCTATTTTATTAAACAGAAGTGATGTTGAACATGGTATTTATTTGCAGTCCGCTCACCAGATGGCCTCGCTACTCAAGTTCCCCCATAACTAGCTGATTTGGGAAATCAGAAGCTGTACTCTTCTAATTTATTTCTGATTCATTAACCATGAGTTCCAGAAAGTCCCTTGATTAAAAAACAATCAGTTCTGATTTTCTGTCACCCTTAGTTCTTCAGAACACAGATAATCTGCGTTAACTATATGTACAATTTTTAATCTATTATTCAAAGGAAAAAGTTAACTTTTTTTTTCTGGTTCAACTTTCCTGACTAAACTGAAAACTCATTAAAATGATGAGAACCATTAAGATGCACCAACTCACAATCTTACACACTCATTAACTCTCCAAATGGGGGCAAAATCCACTTGTTGATAGAGAGGGACATAGAGATGACATCTCTTTAAGTGGCTGTGTTAAAAGAGACTTATCTGCCTGTCCCCAAGCCACTCATACCATCTGAGCAGTCTCTTTAGCCACAATCCAGAGATATTTTCTTTATTCTATGTCATTAAAAGAAAAGTTAGAAATAGAAGGAAAGTGCACTACTCACTATAATTGGTCAGGATTTCAAATACCAAGTACAAAGATAGAGAAAGAAAAAAAGGGAAACCACATTTTTTTTTAAAAAAGTGTGTATATAAATATATATATATATATATATATATATATATATATATATATAATCCATGTTGCAACCTATTTTAACGAGAAAGAAAAGATTAAATTAGAAATATTTTTAAAATATATACTTAAACAACAGTCATTGATTGAGAGTGGGTGACTGAAACTGTGCATTAAAAAAACTCCATCTTCTATCATTATTACCAATTACACCTAAAACCTTTACCAATTACCAACTACACCTATAATTTTTACCTTGTTTGTAAGATGCCAAAACCATATTCTGATCTTCAACTTCAAACACTGTGTCCACATCTATTTGCCTTTGGATTAAAATGGCCTTCAATTTTCCGAAGTCATTTGACTTTAGAGCCTCAAGGAAATTTCTCTTAACTAGCTTGGCAGCTGCGGGTGTACTGACAGGGAGAGCGGTGCCGTCCATCCTTCCTCTTCCTCTGGAAGCTTTGTTGTGATTTATCAGGAGAGCGGCACCAAGCAAACAGGCACATGCTGGAG
This sequence comes from Lasiurus borealis, assembly GCA_004026805.1. Taxonomy (NCBI): domain Eukaryota; kingdom Metazoa; phylum Chordata; class Mammalia; order Chiroptera; family Vespertilionidae; genus Lasiurus; species Lasiurus borealis. The sequence goes on along the minus strand of PVJN01014788.1, from coordinate 12,309 downwards.
AGCCCACAAAGTGTCGGCTAATTTTATCCCAAAGTTATGCTGATCCGTTCTATTTATATAGGGATCATTTCAAACTTCAAAATATCCTTCTTGGCTGTCACTGCATTTCCAAGTCTTTAAAACTGGTTCTATACTAACTGGTTCTTGGATAATATACAATGCCAATATGAAGGAAACCCCTCATGATACTTTTCAGAGGATGGAATGTCACCATGATCAAAGTAATCCTGTGAGGTTTAAAAGCTCTTACTGCTTCTCTTTCCCTCAGTAAAAACATCTGGTGCCCAACTGGAGATCCAGTGCCTGGCTCCGGTTAACCAATAGCCCCAACGATAAATTTGTTCCAGTTGCTGATACGTGTGCTTCTGAAAAGCTGTAATACTTTTGTAATATAAGCCTGCAAAATCAAGCATGGTCACACACATTGGAAAACAGAGGGGTTTCAAGTGACCTAAACTTGAAAATGTTCAATGTCATAGAAGGAAGTGTGGTGGGATGCTGGTGGCTGAGGACTGTTTCAGATAAAGAGAGACTAAAGAGACAACACAGCTACATTCAGTGAGTGAATGAATTTATTTACACTCTTTTAGTCAGTTAGAAGAAACCCTATTGGGATAATTGTGGAAATATAAATATGGCCTAGATATTACTTGTTACTATGAAATTATTATTCATTTTTAAAGGTGTGGTAAATGTATATGGCTATTTAAAAAATATTCTTATTCTTAACTGATATTTTAGGGGTAAATTGTTCAGAAATATAAAAGTAAATATACATATATACACACACATATACATATATAAGTGTATTTGTATATTTGTATTTGTGTAAACAGAGACAGAAAGAGAAAGCAAACTTAGCAAAAAGTGTAAAATTGGTGTCCACTATATTATTCTCTTATCTTTTTCTCTAGATTTTCTCTAGATTTGAAATGTTAAAGAGGAAAATACTCAATTTTTTTAAATGTGTAAATCATGGAAAATTAGAAAATGATCATAAGTATTCATTTGAATGCAAAAATCACATTTTATATTGAAGAGAGTCAAAACTTAAAATGATAATAGCATTTAATTCTTAGAATTTACCAAAGGAGGTAAAACCTGGATGCAAACTGTAACACAATTTTTAACTTTTTCATTGATGTGTAACTTAAATACAAGAAAATAGAAGGTGACACGTCAACTCTACAGCTTGTTAAATTTTTACAAAGTGAAATCAACCCCCATGGAATTCTGTCCCCTTCTCTTCAGGGGATACATCCCAAGACCACTAGTGGGTGTCTGAAAATGGGGATAGAACCAAATCTAACTAAATGATGTTTTGTTTTGTTTTTCCTATACATGCATACCTTTGATAAACTTTAATTTATAAATTAGGTACAGTCAGATAAACACCAGTAATAATAAAATAGAACAATTGCAATAATATACTGTAGTAAAAGTATGTGAATGTGCTCTCTCTCTCTCAATATATCTGATAACTGAGAGGACTATAAGTGATTAATAGGTGGGGATCATCTACAGTGTGAATACTCAGGGCAAATGGAGGAATCATGCACTGGGCAGGATAGAGCTGAGTGGTGAGAGATTTTAGCTTGCAAGCAACTTAAAACTTATGAATGGTTTATTTCTGGAATTTTACTTTTAAAGTTTTTAGACCACCGCTGACAGCGGGCAACTGAGACCATGGAAAGTGAAACTTCAGATAAAGAAGGACTACTGTAGTTCAAATATACTTAAAACCCCTTCCACATAAAATATACACCTGACTCCAGAGACAACCATTATCCCGACAACTAACAATATATATTAGCATTGCTTGTTTTTTCCATGTTTAGGTTATTTTGTTAATATTATTAATTTTTAAGTTTCAAGAAGATAAAATTTCAAGCTTAACACAGTATAAAATATTTGTCCTGCAAGAAAAGGATAAATAAATAAAAATATATGAGTGGATGGCTACATTGTTAATAATAGTAAAAAAAAGAAGGATTCTAAAGATCAACATAGAAAATTTGATAGACAAATTATGGCATATACAAATAATGGAATACCCTTCAGTCATTATAACTAGATAGATCTATATTTATTTACAAATATCTGTGAGATAAGCAATTTATAAAATAATATGTTTAAACACCTTTTTTAAATGTTTATACTTACATAATTAGGAATATACATTTGCATATATGTATATAATTCATAATATTTACATAATGTACCAAATGTATAAAGATATGTACTATAGGTGACACATAGGAAGGAAAGTCTGTAAGCATCTATGTATATAATACATATATATTTATATAATGTACCAAATGTATAAATATATGTACTATAGGTGACACATAGGAAGGAAAATCTGTAAGCATCTATTATCAAATATCATCGACTTTGATTTCCTAGTGGTAAGATTATATCAGATTTCTTCTTTATCCCTTTCTTATTTTGTGAATTCATCTACAATGAGCAAATATTACATTTGTAATAAAAAGGTATTTTCATGCTGAACATATTAATAAGGATAACGTGTTGACTCAGAATAACTACAGAATTACAGATTCCATGAGGGAGGGAAGTGAATCATTCTCATGCCCTTAGTGTCTACCTAGCCCAAATGAATAAGTAAAGAGTGAATGTATAAAGAATTAATCATTAATTATTTATAATGTCCTGAGCACATGCTTGGGGCAAATATGATACTCTTCTTTTGAAGTCCTCTGGGCCACTCAAGCAGATATATAGCATTTATTAATATGTTTTGTCCATTTTTGACAAAACCAGAGGAAAAAAAGGATTGCCAGTATAGAAAACAGAGACATCCAAGAATTTTACATTATGTGAGGATAATTAGTGCAAAGGCCACTAAAATTGACTCTACTTAAAGTGAAGATCAGATTTCACAAAATGGGGGGGAGGCCTTTTAAAATTCATCTTTAAAAATAAAGGCAAAATTTTTGGGAACGTTTTTTCACTTCATATTTAATAACATTGAGGTTGACAGCAATTGTATAATTCATAGACTCATGAAATGAAATGTTTACTATTTTCTGAGAAAGATATTTTTTCTGATCTAATTTCATAATAAGAGTCATTCAAAAGATAAAGGATATTGCTTTATGTTATTACTAATATAATAACTAATCATTGCAATATCAAAGGATCAAGAGAGGCCCTGGCAAAACTGATGAAGCACTCGTGAATATTTATGTAAATATGATCCTTTTTTTATTAGTTTGACAACAGACAATCAATATATAATTAGCTATCATATCCTGGTTCACAAAGCCATCCATTCCATTATTTGAAAATTAACATCAGAAGTTTCTTTGTTATATTGGGCCAAAATTTGCCCAATCACTTCTTCTTATTGGGTCTCAGTATGAACATACAATCACACATTTACTTCAGACTCATCCTGGATGAAGGCCTTCCTAATATTTGAAAATAGCATCATACCTCTCATAGTAATGTTTTTCTGAAGTAGTAGCAACTGTTCCTTATTTGGGGTAGTTTCCAGAATTCTTTTATCTTGCCCAATCCCTTATGAATTCATTATTAGTTTATTAATGAATGCTCCTCTTAAATCTTGGTGCCTAAAATGGAACATAATATTCCTGGAGGGAGCTGAGAACTATGGATTAAGATGTATGACACTGGGGATTCACTGTTTTTTGTTGTTTTTTTTTTTACATTCTATTGGGATTCTTAGGGGCACTTTGCAAGTCTGCCCATGTAATAGTTGTCATCCCTTCAGTAAATACCTACCGAGCACCAATCATGTGCCAGACATTTATTCTGAGTACTGGAGATACAGCAGCGAACCAAACAGACAAAAATCCCTGTTTTTGTAGAGCTTTGAATGTTAATGAATTTAAGTGCTCATAGAGGTTTCCAGTATTGTGTACACTAGAATTTGACACAAAGTTGCAATTCATTGAATTGCATACAAAAATAACATAGTTTGTCTATATCCAATTAATGGATTTGATCCCCCTTATGGGTTCTCTACCTTAGAAACAGAGGAAGGGCAACTTAATCTTATTCCAACCTGATATGTGTAGTCTAATCCAAAGATTTAACAGTCTCTTTAAATAAATGTTCAGTTTCTTGGGATATAATTCCTTTTAAAGTTATGACTTTCCTTCTAAGATGGTTTCTGGAAATATGGATATGGAGAGAAGCAATACTGAAAATAGTAATATTGAACAACAAGTGTCAATGAAGAGACAGAGCATAAACAACCAGTGTGGCCAGACCAAGTGTATACCAGAAAATATCAGTGGAGGATAGAAGGACAGCTTATATGACCTCATCAAGGGAGAAGGGGGTCCTCAGGTGGACTCATTGTCCTCTGGGCCCTCGCTGATCTCCGTGGCAGAGTGACTCTTTTATCTGGCTATATTCAGATTTCTGGATCCCACCACTGGAGAACATGGTCTTGGTCCTTGGCCTCCTATTTTGATATCCATAAACACTGTCGTCTCTTGACTATGTCAGTCCAATGTATACTCAGAAACTCTGTGTCCTCACCCACACTTCATACAAAGATCACGAAGAGCCCACAGCTTTCTGCAGCTGCCTTCTTGCCATCCTTTTAGGGCTAGAAATGGCATGCACCTAATTAGAAGGCTGGACTTCTCCAAAGAGTCCATACTCTCCCTGATGCTGGACCACTAATCTCAGTGTCTTCAGACCTCCTCAGGTTCCCTCTAAGTCCCTTCTCTTCTTCACTGCTCCACTAAAGTGCAAACCTGGAAGAAATGTGTGTACAAAGATGAAAACATAGCATCTAACTCTTCAATCAACCTACACCCCTATCATAATGTCTAAAGACTTCCCGAATTCCTGGCTAGAAGGGTCCGGTTCTAGACTTTTACTTCCCCTTTGACCTTTCCTATTTCTCCCTAGGTCAGCAAGCTGTTGACCTCCCTCTGAAGGTGGAAGAGTTGCCCTCTGCAATGTGGAAGAAACCCCATCATCTGAATCCTTCAGGCATGATTCCTGATATAAAGAAGATAACGTGATTTAGAAAAATCCCCATTTCTTAATGCCTGATTTTCACAACTATTTTATTTCTAACTCAGCATTGACATTTAAACTTGATCAATGGCCAATTTGTCCTACGGTGCTCCCATACTTTCTTTCCTTGGATTAACAAACCTCAGACTTGGCCCTGAAGGCTTCAAGAAGCAAAATTTTTCAAAAATAAAATAAAATAGCATTGCTTTAACTCTTGTAAACACTACCATTTTAACCTAAACAGAGGACTTTAATTTTTCTCAGAGAAGCTATTTCAATTCCACAGTCAGAGCTGTACAAATAAATAAATCTAAGCTTTGTGGAATAATTAGAGAAAACAAAGCCAACTATCATAAAGAAATGTATAAAATGTAGAAAGTCATCTGTATGGTGCTAAAAAAATCAATTACTGACCAATTTACCTGAGCAGCAGAGGATAAAACTAAGGGATTATTATTTGTGCTTACAAAACAAATAGGAGCTTAATTACATTGCCCATCAAAGTCATTGTAACATATAGGAAGTAATGTGACCAATGCTAATGAAACAGATTTGAGACCTGCCTACATTATTCAGACCACGTCTTCCAATCACCATCTCAGAAGGCCATATTAACACAGTGGACACATTTCACATTGTCTATTCAGGGCTGACAGAAATTCCTATATCCTCCTGCTCTTAAAAATGAAAATTTTCCATGCTAAAAATGAGTTTTTTATTAGTGTTTCACCACATGCCAGGAGAGTGTCCTCTGCTCTTGGACAAAATGAGGATCTTTCTGACAAGGTGATGCCATTGTGTGGGGAGGTGGGCGGGGGGTGTCCTGAGACAAGGAAAAGGCAACCTGAGGAGGTCGCCCTCCTTAGGATGCTTCACCTCTTTTCAAATATTTTGAAGCTCAATAAAGCGTGGGAATGGAACTGAGAGATCCCATTTCTTCTGCTCCTTGAACCCAGGTCCAGTTCTCCCAACGTTTAAACCTAGAACAGCATCTTCATAATCGCTGTGTCTGGCCTACCACACGGCAGGTTCTCCAAAATAATTTATAAGTGATGATAGTTTTATATTTTCCAAAGACAAGTAGAAAAGCACACATTTTGTTTTATTTTGGCAGATTCAATATTGAAATGGAGCAAACACAAAAATTTTCCAAACCGTATTAGGGTGTTAATCTTCTGGTTGTCTGAGTCCACTATATCACCCTGGGTGTTGGGGCATGGCGATAGGATTAATATAGGGATCTAGAAAACTAGTGCAATCAGACCTGTACTTTTGTAACAATGCAGATCCATTCTCTGTGCTCAGTGTGCTGTTTGGTAAGAATATTTCCGATGTTTGTAAGACTCCAATGGAACCATGTGCAGAAACATGTTTTGTACATCGTGAAGCATTCCAGGGTTACGATTGCTGCCGTTGATAACAGTGTGCTAACACGACATCATAAATAACGGTCCTGAGAAAGATGAGACCGTGCTCCTGTACAAAGGCATTGGACTGGGGTCCTGGATCGTGCTCCCACTCTGGTGATAATCAGCTGCGCATTTCTAATCATTCGAAACACCTCTCAGGGGCTCATTTTTCCTTTAAGTAAAAGGAGACCTACTGTACTCATTCCTCAGCCTTTCGGGTGTTTTTTTGTTTGTTTGTTTGTTTGTTTGTTTGTTTTGTTTGTTTGTTTTTGTTTTTGTTTTTATCTCTTCTGTCCCATTGAATATAGTGTCTCCTGGCTATTGACAGCGTTCACCAAGACAGATGTCCTTGCCACGGTTTCCTGAACAGGCTGCCCACCATGGCCCTGGCAGGCTCGGCCTCCGCCTCCCTCCAGCTGGGGGCGCTGGAAGAACCCTCCAAGCCCTGCCCGTTCCAAAGTCCTGCCTCTCTACATTCCTGATGGTAATTACACACAAGAGAGCACGTGTTTAGCATAAAATCGGGTTGTTGGCTTTTTTGTTTGTTTGTTTTTTTAATGCCACAAATGGCTGGGATGCTTGCTTTTGCAGCGTCCTGGTTAAGCGCATCTTCGTGGGTCTTGACATCCTCACTTGGGCACGATGGAGCGATCCGTTAGCCACTCCCGCACCCTTTCTGGGGCTCCTATCAGCGAGCAAATCAGCCAGCTGTCTTTCGAGAGAGAGAGAGAGAGAGAGAGAGAGAGAGAGAGAGAGAGAGAGAGAGAGAGAGAGAGAGAGAGAGAGAGAGAATTTGCAGTGAATTTTGCAGTGAATCACTCGGAGCTTTCTTGGAGCATCTTGGTCACCGGCACCAGGTGACATTGCTCCCTTTCCATGATCCCCCCTTAATGGGTGGCGGGTGACAGGACGGTCGGATTGACGCAGGCGGTAAATAAGCACCGGCCCACCTGCATTTTGACAGACTGCTCATCTAATGTCGTCGCTGACGGTGAAAGACAAGGTTTGCCTGAGATAAAAACATCCCCGCGCACCCTGGGTGGCCATTAGCTCTGTGCTCCGGGTCTCCTAGCAACTGGCTTGCATCTACATGTCCTTCCAGCGCCGTTAAGCATCCACACCGGCTTGTATTGCCATCCCTCACCCATCACAAAATCAGCTCGAGGGAATAATTTACCATAATTTTGCCTCCGCAGAACATTAACCTCGCGCCTGTACTCCAGGCGGCATTTGCATCCTCTTTTCGTGTCAGACAAATGTATCAGGGAGGAGGTGTCTTTAGAAAAGAAAATTGCCCACCCCTTCTTTCAGGTGTTACAGACATCACGCTGTTTTGAATGATATATATATATAAGATAAATATATATATATATATTTTTTACTAATATTCTGGAATGTTCTCTAAGACTGTCAGTTCTCAAACACCGGCAAGCTGTTTACCAGTTGCCGAGACTGGTCAACATGGTTTTCTATACATCCAGATACCCAAACTGTGAATGCCCCCCCCCCCCAAATTGCAGCAAAGCCCTTTGTGCTGGAGCTCTGCTGGGGTTTGCAGAGGGAATGTTGCATGGTGAGTCATGCTGGCAAAGCTGCAGCTAGGCTGGGGAAAAAGGGGAGGAACAGGAGCATATTTACAGGAAAACCATAGGGAAATAATCCACTTTAAAACAAAACAAAATTTAAAAAAACAACAACACATAGCATTCCTGCTTTTACAAAAATGTGTTTACTTGTCAAGGAGGATCACAGAATTATAAACTGGAAAACAGTTTTGACTCGTGTACTTAGTCAAGAAAGGAAACAACGCTGAGCCGGATAGTTGATGAGACTTGCTCAGGACAACATAGTTGATGAGTGACAAAGGGGTGACTCCAGCCTGGAAGAACCAAGCTTCATACTTTAGTTTTTTGAACCAAAGGATTCTGCTTCCACACAGCTCTTGTCCTCTGTCTCCTCTCCTTAGACCGACTTATCAGTGTGAGCGAACGACAGGCAGCCGCCTCGGGTCATGTGAGAAAGCTAGCCTACCCTCTTCAAAGTGGAGGCATCTACGAAAACTTTATACGGTTATAAAATAAACAGGGGTCGATGCTTATTTTACATATGTGATCTTTTTTGATGTGGTCCCGGTATACTCGGGGGATTGATTCAAAAGCTGACACGGAGTTCATCTTTTGGCAAATATTTTGAAGGATGCTGTTTTAAAAATACATCCACAAATGCAGCTGCAAGCAGCAAAGCCCATTTTAAAGCCAGAAGTGTTTTTCTGGAGAATCAGAAGGAAAACCATGCTGCCAGCCGTCGTCGACGACCTGTCTTTAGCGCGCCGGCCACTTGATGGCAGTGTTCCTCGGCAAATGAACCTGAAAAACCAGCTGCAGTATCCCAGAAAAAAACAAATCTGAGCCAATGCAGATAAGTCGTGATTGAGATGAAATCACGAATATGGATGAAAAATTGGAGGGTTTTTAACCACAGACACCGTATCTTTTCCGATCCTATTTTCCTACCATGGGTTCCTCTGTTCAGCATTTGCCATGGGTTTAATGATGTTACAGAATGAATTTCAAGACACCAGTGGCAAATAAATATGTAAATATAAATTAATCGTTATTATAAGGGAGAGAGAAAATTGTCTGTTTATTGTTTTCACGCCATGATGTTCAGGCGAAGAGCACCTAAAATGATAAACTAAACGTGCTTTTTGTACCGTGTGTCTTCAGATTCTTCTTTTCAGGAGGTTATTGTTTTATGAGTCTCTTTTTCTTTCGGTGTGGGAAAACAAGACGAGCTTGCTTCTCATGCTCACAATTTTCCTCTAAGGCTGCAAATATTCCCTATAAGACCAGAGTGAGATTTCCTGAGTCTCTTCTAAAAAGGCGTGAAGCCACAGATGGAGGCTAAAACAGCAGCTCCTGTCAGTCAAGGCCCCAGGCAAGACTGTGAAATCAAAGATTTGTTCCTGTTTCCCCGGCTCTGCTCCTTTCTAGTGTCTGTGTGCTGCCTCTTGATAGCTCCAGGGGGTAAAAGAGCTAGGCTCATCCTCCAGCCCTTTCTTCTATTTCTTCATCCCTCTTCGGAGGGTTTGGTATTTTAAACATGGGCTGTACGCTGTCTATAAATCTCCAAAGAATGAATGTCAGTCATCTGCAAGGGAATATTTTGGGACAGGCATGCAATGTCCACCTAACTTTTACAGCTAATAGCCTTGTCCCAAAGCTATCCGGTGACTCTCTGGGCTTGGCTGGAAGCCCTCCCACAATTCTACGATTATTGAGTTGTTATTATGCGTCTGACACTGTTATACTCGGGGAGAAAGATGAGTAGGATGCAGCCCCGATCTCAGGAATTTTGTAGTCTAACCCAAGAAAATAGACATTACTGACTACACAAGTCAGAATAGGACGCGCTGGGAGAAGAACACAAAACACAGGAGGGTGAGGGGCGGGGGGCATTGTCACGGGGAGCACTCACAGCTTTTGGTGTAAGGAGAGATAGTCATTAAACATAATTTATGGCCTATTCTCTTCCATGAGCGGCCTTGCCCCTGAGAGTGGCTCTCAAACTTTAAGGTACTTCAGAATCCTCGGGAATACTTGTCATAGCACAGACTGCTGGGCCCTGGAAGTCTGGGTGAGACCTGAGAACTGGCTTAATGCCCGTGCTGCGGTCTGGCACTCAGGAACAACTGCTTTATGGGCTCTGTGGGATAGCTGCCAGCTTAGAGAAAGTCACCTCATCCTGAGGACAGTGCTGCAAAAATGCCTCCCGAGTCTCTCTTCCTTCATTATCGTTTCTATAGTTCAATGATAAAAAAAATACCGGGTGATTTATTTATCTTAACCACATGCCCGTTTGGGATAAAAAAAACCATTTTACCGTTGAAAAGACGTTGTGCATAATGACATAAAAGGAATTTTAAAATGTGTTTAATCTTTGCCAAAGAACCCGTTGATTTGAAACTGTTTGTTAAGCAATTACAATCAGTTATTGGGGGTTAAAATAACTTAGAATGCTGAAAGGAATCTACAAAAACAATATAAACATAAGGAAAAAATTTAAACAATAATGACCAAGTTGCTCGATTATTTCATTTGGTAAATTTTATTTCTTTAAAAATATCAAAACATGAAGCTATTCAGTGCTATAGTCTACATATATTCTATCTTTATATTTTAGCAAAAAAAAATAGCAAATGGCTAAGACATATACAGGGTGGGGAAAGAGTAGGCTTACAGTTGTGAGTACATGCAAAGAAGAGTTTATTCTTGTATTATTATTTATTCTTGGATTGTATATTTTTCCATATGAACAACTGTAAACCTACTTTTGCCCACCCCGGAATATGGCTGGGGCAATCAATAAACTGAATAACCAAGAAGAGCTAAAGTGCTAAAGTTCACGACGTGAATGCTCTTGGAAGCTACTGTGAGGTCAGGAAACTGTATCAACCTGACCCTGTGGTCTTCAGTCTGGACCATATCAGTAACACTGTGCCTCAACTTTTAGCAGATACCGTACATGAAAATCCAACCTTACCGAAAATTGACTCTGAAATCTGGAAGGAGTTTTTGAGATCACCAATGACTTTATTTTACAGCTGAAGAAGGTGAAGTCTAAAGATTAAACAAAAAAAAAATGCCCAAAGCCACCCACTCTCTCCTTTCCAGCTCCCATCACACCTAACTTGCTAGCCAGGGAGTAAACAGCCTTCCCTTCTCTCCTTAGCACTCATCATTCATGGCCAGAGACCACGGGGGGCATTTGGCATTTGCGCACACCAGCCCTTGAGTCCCTCACTATTATTCTCCATCTGTTGGCTCCGTCCACCCAACAATGATTGCACATGCCTCAAACGCAAGGGCCGCTTCTTCGGCCCCATCCCGAATTCCCCTCGGGTACATTAAGGGGCTGATTATTCCATTTATATATATATATATATATATATTTAAAAAAAAAAGGAATCTCCAAATTACAAAAGCATTCACAATGGGACCTGTGTTCTGTAGGCTCTCTCAGGTGGCAAGAGCGAGGGCGGCCAATCATGCTCCCCTCTCCCTAATGGGGGTTTATTGTGAGGACGAGCAGGACGCAGCCTCTGCAGCTGCACACACAGCCAGGCCCCACCGGGGACGCTTCACCGCCTGCTATTATCCTGGATGGACCTGGAGCTCCTGCGCCCGCAGCTGCTTTCCTCACTTAACTGCTCACCCTCTCCGTGCCTGGGGTCCTTAACCTTCCAAGTAGAGATAATGATGACGATGCCTACCTCATTGGCCTGTTGTGAGGATTAACTAGGCTGACAAGTGTAAAGCCCTTACATAGTCAACACCAGAAGATGTTAGCCGTCATTATTTATTCAGCGTCGCCCAACGGATCTCCTTGAAGATGAGTGTCCGGGCTCCTCTGAATGATAGAGGCGCAAAACTCCCCTTTTTGTCTTCTTTGAGAAGTTGGCTTTCTTCTCCTCTTAAAACCTCCCCCACATCTCCCCCTGCCCCCATAGTTTCTTCTCATTGGTATCATTACTGCCCTGATGGAGACAATCAGCTCACTACCCTTCATGTCAAAAAAAAAAAATAATAAAATAAAAAAGGCCTCAGGAGCAACCGGTTCCATGGAAACTCACTGGTGAGCCATCCTTTATTCTAGTGCCAAACAGCTGGAGCATCGAGAGAGGAAATAGAGGATTTATCAGATTGGCCTCCTTGTCCGAGGCCGCTTGATTTTTCTCCACTTGAGAAATGGTTTTGGCAAACCTTGACTTAACTGTAGCATGCCTAAGTTACACGCACTCTGGGGAAAGGGAAATAGAAATTTCCAGGAGGACTGCAGTGGTGTTTTATGCACAGAACCTGCGTTACCCTGCAGGACC
>PVJN01014787.1:0-45777 GCA_004026805.1 Lasiurus borealis | reverse complement strand
ATAATGATTTTATGATTATAGATATTTTAGAATTTACTTTAAAGTGTACCTTATAGACTTTAGCAGTACTGTCAATTGAAACAGTGATGGAAACATTCATGAGTCTAATATGATAGCATTAATCACATCTGTCTATTGGGCACTTGAAGTGGCTAGAGTGATCGAAAAACTGAATTTTCAATCTTATTTAATTTTAATGCATTTAAACTTAAATTCAAGTAACTGTATGTGGGTAGGGCCTGCATATTGGTCAGTGAAAGTGTATAGTACTAAGTGAAAAGTTCTCAGAGGTCATGTATAAGTTCAAGTTTTTTTGTTTTTTTAAAGAGTCTTAGATTCAGGAAGTAAAGTGCTATCTATCATCAACTTGAGGCACCTGAAACACAAAACAAAATCCACATGAGTTTACTAATGAATCATTTTTATTTATATGAAAGCTTAACTCCCTTTTAGAAATTGATCTATTATGCGTCGCTTCATTAACTGTTACATAATTGGAACCAAACCAGGGAAGCAATATTTGTATTCATTTAAATAGATTTAATCTTTTCTTCTTCCTCAGGATTGGTTAAACAATATTTGGCTTCTAAGCTCATGCTAATAGGTAATTACCTTTAGTTCTGCAGAGAACAGCCACAAACAGGTAAATTCCGGTGCCTGAAGGGTAGGATCAGTAGTATAGAACCCCCAGGTGCAGATTCATAAAGCACAGACTCACTGTAATCTTTTATTCCATCGGGGTGCCTTCTGAGCCTGGGAGGCAGTAATTTCCCAAATTGCACCCTCGTGGCCTCGGTGTTAATTCAGCTTCCAGAGATTTTTCTCCTTTAAAGTCAAGGAGGAGTTTTACACCATGAAATCTGGGCCTACAAATTTTATTTCCTTTCAACCTCTAGATTAAGGAATCACAGCTTTCAAAATGAAACTGCAAATTACTACATGGAGGAGGAGTCAACCATGAATCGGTGGATGGAATCATACATGCGTTTTGTTCAGATGCTAAGAATGTCTTGACTCGGTTTTCAGGAAGCTTGAAGCAAAGTTTCGTGATCAGTTTTGGTGTCAACTATCTCAGGAGACTGGTTCAATCTATTTCTTTTTTAATTCCATTGGCCTACTTGAATTTTATCGCCCCATTTTACCGTGTGTGTGGTTTTGTAAGCTGTATCTGATAGCTGAAAATTTCCCCTCCTGAGAGAAAACGAATTTCTTTTCTGACTTTATTGACTAATCATACCCCCTAAAACCCCCACATGTTGGGTGAGGTAAAGGGAACATAATTAGTCTAATCCAAAATATTTAAGAGTCCCTTTAAATAGAAGTAGATTCTGACACCCTCATTTTTTCCCTGATTTTTACATTTTCTCTATTTTACTCTTCTCTCAGAAGCTACTAGGCATGTAAGTGGCTTACATGGTCTTAAGGGAAGGCATTGCTTGTGAAGTCATATGTGCCCTTTTCATAGGACGACAGCTGTGAAATGGCTAATGGGACTGCTCTGTGGACTGGCAAATGTGCTGATGGGTGACAGGTCTCATCTGTTGGGAGAGAACATCCTTCTCTACTCTTGATTTCCATGAAAATAATTTTCCTAAGGCACGCTTCTGTGGCCTTTTGCCCTGCTCTCCTCCTGGCAGAAGAAAACTTGGAAAATTATTACAGATCAGAAGCCACCGACAGAAAGACATCATTAAAGAAAGCTTGCATCTGAGATGCCTACTCCTAGGAATTGGACTGGAAACAGTGCAGGCAATCTCAGGAATGCCCAATGTGTAAATGCCATGAAAGTACATACTTTGCATGTTATTCTCTTCTGTCAAATAGGGGTTGATAGAGTTGTTTCTGACATTGAGTTAAATCACGCTGCATATAAGAATCATTTCAGCCCTAACTTGTTTGGCTCAGTGGATAGAGCGTCAGCCTGCAGACTGAAAGGTCCCAGGTTCGATTCCGGTCAAGGGCATGTACCTTGGTTGCAGGCACATCCCCTATAGGAGGTGTGTGGGAGGCAGCTGATTGATGTTTCTCTCTCATTGATGTTTCTAACTCTCTATCCCTCTCCCTTCCTCTCTGTAATAATAATAATAATAATAATAATAATACAATAAAATATATATATATATAAAAAAGAATCACTTCACCAATATGACTCAAAGTTGTACCTCTAGAAACATCAGGATTACTGCATATTTTTTTTGTTTGATTATGAGTGCAATAATTGAAACCGTAACTGTTTGATTGTTAAATTCATGAATGCTAGGAATTTGATGTATTCAATGGACCCTCCAACATATCTCTTTACAACGCAAGCAATTCTTCTGAATTTTACTTGCCAATTCCTGACTTTTGATTTTTTTTGTGTGTGTGGTTTAGGTAGGTTACTGCAGTTTGGTTTTCTTAGAAAAATGGGCCCTGTTTTCATTCTGCCTTTCCCAGGCACAGTGAGCATGGAAATGCTATATTTTGTGGGGTGAAGGAAGCGTTGGTGTTTTTAGAGAAACTCTGCCCTTACCAGGCTCATTTCACTGAGAGAGGAAACTCAAGTTAGCAAATCATTACTTGTTTTGTGATAGATGAAGAAAATGGGGTAGTAAAAAATACTGTCAGATTAATGCTGGTCTGATGTGTTTTCCCAGCTAGCTATGCTAATGAGCAGAGTGCCAAAGCAAAGTTATTTTGAGGTTCAAAGTATGGTCATCTAAATTATAGTCTTCTAAATTCAGTCTCCGGCAATCAAAAGCCCTGAGCTCAGACCGCATCCTGATCTTCCTAACAGCCGCATACAATGCCAGGACTCACTCTGATTAAAATTCCACTCTCTGAGACAATAGGAGAAATGATGAATGACCCATTTCAAGTCTGCTTCCCCACTGCCATTTCATCAAAAATTGGGATGAATAATTAGTCATTGTAAATTCAACTTTGGGAAGTATTTATTGAGTGTCTATAGGTGCTTGGAACTGTGAAGAATGAAAACAAGCTTTCCACAAGGTCTTCACCTAATGGAATGTAATTGATAGGAAGAGACACGCTCACACGAAAGTTAAGAAATGATGCAAGAGTTTAAAGCCACGTGCCTAGGAAATTGGTAGAAAGAAACAACATTTTCTTGAAGAGTTCCGAGTGGAGGTTACTGTGAGTTCAGGAAGTTGAATAAAATTGGGGAAGAGAGGAGATAATTAAGTTCAGACCAGAGGTGAGACGGAAGAGGTAGGGAGCAGACATAGGGCTACGCAGGCTAATTAGCTTGGCTGGCGAAGGGAGTCTACGAGGTCAGAGTTTTCTGATTGTGAGGTTCTGATTCTGGGCCAGAGAGTGATGGTCAAAGTCAATGAGGTCATGAAAGCTAAACATCAGAGTTTGGCTTCCTTCTGTAGGCGGGTGTGAACCACTGGAGAAAACCTGTAGCCATGAAGACAGCCATTGTGGTTCTGAGACATAGGTGGGCGTGAGTGTGTGTGGACAGTGCTACTCCAGGTCTTCACTTAGGACAAGGGATAGAGTATTCTGTTGTAGAAGACAACAGAATTTTGATTTTTTTTTGTAGTTTATAAGTTACAGCATTTCGGTTTTCTTAAAAAAATGGCACCTGTTGTCATTCTGCCTTTCCCAGGTACAATGAGTATAAAAATGCTATATTTTGTGGGGTGGGTTAAATGTCTAGGATATGTATGCTCTTTCAGGCCTAGGAGTGCAGGTAGCAGTGACTGTCAAAAGGGAGCTAGTAAGGTGGTTTACCCACTTTGGAGAGTCAGCCTGAGGTGAGGAGAAACCTTTGTAGATGACGTTGGTTGTTTACCAAAGAACAGCATTTAGAGCAGTGGTTCTCAACCTTCCTAAGGCCTCGACCCTTGCATACAGTTCCTCATGTGGTGGTGACCTCCAACCATGAAATTTTGCTACTATTATACATCGTGATGTAAATATCTGCATTTTCCGATGGTCTTAGGTGACCCCTGTGAAAGGGTCGTTCGACCCCCAAAGGGGTCGCGGCCTACAGGATGAGAATCACTGATTTAGAGTCAGGTGTCTGAGGGCTGTCCTTGTAGTTACAACCTAACTTATGGGACTAGCTTTCCCGCTGGCTCTTTTTCCTGAGTCGCAAACCCCAGCCCACATCTGGATATGTCTGTCTGTGAAATGGAACCAATCACCATAGCCTTTCCTCAGAGTGGCATATGCAGATGCCAGCTGCTGAGGAAGTATCATCACGCGTCATTGGCTTTGCCAGGACACTATAAACTATTTAGTGGAACTCAGTATAAAAGGGATAGGGGAATTGATTCAAAAGGGAAGCTACATCAAAATTCCTGTCAGCCCGGTTTGGTTCAAAGATGAATTACATTCCATTTTGCTAGCAAGTGGACAGGAGGTTCCTCTAATGAGATGTTTCCCACTGGAGATGATGGTGTAAAACTGCCTGACACTTAGGAGGCTTTGAAGAACCCTTAAGTGCTGCTGTTTTCAGCCTCTGAGCACTTGGGCATCTTCAAAGGAAATGGCAAACGCTGTTCCTGTCTGTCCGTTTGGCCTAGGATGACTAACTCCTGGCCTTCTTCAAAGGAAAGAGCATGTCGCTGGACACGGCTTCCCTCTGTGGCACAGCCTCTCCATTCAGTGGTGGGTTCACGGCTCCGGAGAATTCTTTGATATACGTGTGTTGTGCAGGAGAGAAGATGTGAACTTTTATTTCTTTTGGGTGGATAGAGGAAGAAGAGGACTGATGTCAATAGACACGGGAAGAATAGTAAGGACGTTCTGGGTGTGAACACAAAGCTCTCTTATTGTTTATTAAACAAGTGTCCATGTCCATAATTTAAAAACGTAGGATGTGCCAGAACTATGAAAGGATAGTTCAAAGAGCAGACGATTTCGAGTTAGAAATATGCAGTTAAATCTGCTAATGACAGATACGCCTTGATAGGAGGGCCATTCTTTCTCTCTTAGCCTTTGTCTTTTATCAGCGAGGAAATGATATTCCTGCTCTTCCTTTTTTCATATGCTTATTGGAAGAATTGCATGAAAAATGAACATAAAAATACCTGTTAATTGCAATGGCCTATGTGGAAATGTCGCATTTGTTTGTACTACTATTCATAGTTGATTATATTATTTACATTTTAAGCTCCTAGAACCACACTTGTAACCAAGTTCTTATGGTTGCGGCATAATTTTTTTAACCTACGCAAGAAATATGAGTTGTCTTAATATGTTGTAGATTTTGAGATATAGAAATTGTTTATCTTTCCATTGGGTTCAAAATATGGCTTAAATTTTGTACCTTCTCTAGGGAAGCAGTGAATTAATACTTCTAAAAAATAAGGTATTATTTCTTAAGACACTCAAGCCATGTGGACTGAAGAATCTTGGACCTCTTTAGAATGTAAGCTCAGAACTCGACTTCTGTGTTAGAATATGACTGAAGTGCAAGCTCCCTTTATTTTTTTGTTTTTTAAAATATATTTTATTGATTTTTTACAGAGAGGAAGGGAGAGGGATAGAGAGTTAGAAACATCGATGAGAGAGAGACATAAATCAGCCGCCTCCTGCACACCCCTTACAGGGGATGTGCCCGCAAGCAGGTTACATGCCCTTACTGGAATCGAACCTGGGACCTTTCAGTCTGCAGGCCGATGCTCTATCTACTGAGCCAAACCAGTTTTGGTTGCAAGCTCCCTTTAAATGAGAGCTGGCTTTTCGGAAAAAGACTATAGACTCTTGAGTGACTGATACATTGACTAGGCAAACTCACGGTTACTCTGTGGATAGAAGAAGCATGTCCTCTATAATCACGCCATAGGATTGCCTGACTATGTCTTGCATGAGGCCCCTGGTTCAGGGTCTAGTAGGAACTTAAATCCCCACTAGAGCTGTGTCTTCCCAGAGGCTTTGGCTTCGTCAGTTTAAGTCAAAGGAATCTTATGAGACATCATAAGAGGAGCCTCTGGGAGTCATATCCTCAGGAAAGAAGGAAACAATGTCATCTGACTTTTACCAGCCAGAAATGGGTGAATTATGAAGGCGAGCGTAGAAAAAGAATGTAAGATACTTTTGGGTAAATGTGGAGGTTTGGAAATAGTTGTTCATATGGAAAATAATAAAATAATAAATAATACAATAATAAAATCTGTGTTTTGCATACTCACAACTATAAACTTAATTCCCCCCCACAATATATATATATATTACATACACACACACACACTAGAGGCCTGGTGCACGAAATTTGTACATGGGGTGGGGGTCTCCCTCAGCCCAGCCTACACCCTCTCACAATCTGGGAATGCTGGCTCCTAACTACTCACCTGCCTGCCTGATCATCTCTAATTGCCCCCCTTGCCAGTATGATCACCCCTAACTGCCTCTGCCTGCCAACCTGATAGCCCCTAACTGTCCCCCTTTCCAGTCCAGTCACCACCCAACTGCTCCCCTCATGCTGGCCTGGTTGCCTCAACTGTCTCACCCAATGTAGCCTGCTACTCAGTCATTTGGTCATCCCTCACTAACCCTGCTGCCAGCCTGGTCGCTGCACACAGACTGCTATTTGGTTATTACTGTGTGGTATCCTGGACAATTTGCATATTCCTCTGTTATTAGTATAGATATGTGATAGGTTTTATGTACCTCCTGTGCAGCATACTTGCTCATGAGAACACTGTAAGATAATTATTATTGCCCCCTTGGATAGATGAGGAAACTGAGGTTCAGGTTATACAATAAGGATTCAGGATTCTAACCCTTTGATTTTTTTTGTATCCAGAGCCCTCATTTTATCTACTATATGATTTTGCTTTCTTTGTACAGCTTACAAAACATGCATTTAGATCTATTTCTTCATTTGATACTACCCACATTTTTTTTTTTTGGTGCAATGCCAGGTTTCAAAGCGATTTTTGCTTTGAAATACGAGCAACATTTGAGATAGGAGTAATCGCGTGGATCGGCCGGCTGCACATGATCCACCAGTTTGCTGCGACTGGAGCGTCTCATAGTTTCCCACACCTCAAGGTTACAGAATGAATTAAACTCGTATCTCGAGGTACCACTACATGTATTTACTTCTACAGGAACCGAAACTGTTAAAACACCAAAATAGGTGGGGACTATTGCTGAAAGCTAGCTGCATTGTGCCAATAAAGCACTCAGGTTCAGCCGAGACTCCTGGTGTAATGAGACGTTTGAACTATATGTTTCGATGGAAGCTTAGGAGCTCTTATACCGCTTTGTCACAAAGTGGCATCTCCTATGGGTTTCTGGAAAAATAGACAACTGGTAAAAAGTATCTGATAGGGATAAAGAGACCAGTGGTTAAAAAGATGCTGAGGCCCCTGGGAATGTCTTTTTCAGGAATTCTGGGGTGCAGAATGAGTGCCAAAATTTCAGCCTAAGTTTTCGCTGGCCTGCTGAGAGAAAGTTACCTCTATCCAGCTGTTCATGGCCATGTTGGAAATGTCAGAAAAAGTGTATTTCTTGTCCAGAGGGGGGCTATGAGAGAAGATACTAATGGTACAATTAGAAATGCATTAGCTTTGTCTTACAAGGTCTAGATCGTATCACTTCTTGGCACAGAATAGTTTCTTATGTGCACGGGGGTAGGACATTTGACAGGTTTATGATCTCCCCCCATAAAATGGTTATTGCCTCTTGAATCCTACGCCATTTATCACACGGTTCATAAATTGATTTACAAATCCCATAATATCACATGTCTGTTCTGATCAGCCCTTCCGTCTTTTTATTATATACATGATTTCCTTTGACAGAGCTTGGTGAAGTTTGTTCCGGGTGTTGGAGGCTGGGGGAGTGATGGAGCGGGGTGGCTCACAGAAACCTGGGGAGACTGACAGATTTAGAGGCCACTGAGCAAAAGAATTGGGTTGTAGCTGACAGGCATCCTACAATGAAATGTGAAGCTGTCGCTGCTTTGGTCCTGACCGCTTCGGAGGGAGACACGGAATGCTATGCCAAAAATATTTCCATGGTGATATTTGATTGCACGGACCTGTGGACCGTGAACTTTGTTCACTAAGGGCAAAAAAGAAAAACTTAAATGCTGTTATCCCCTATCAACTCTTGTGAACCAGATTGTTGTGTAGTTCCCATCACGAGGCACAGAATCATACAAAGCTTGTTTCAAAAGTCAGGCCAGGGGAAGATCTCGGGGACATTTGACTTGGACCCTTTTGAAGCCAAAGATTTGGAATTCTGTTTCAGATGTAGGTTTTCTGTATAGTGTGTTCCATCATTCATTCATTCATTCATTCATTTATTCATTCATTCATTGTGAGAACCTTTTTCCACGTCCCGCATGGTTCAGGTTTCCCGGTTCAGGGTTTGGGTTCTGAAGGAGGCCGCACGCAAATGAAATGAGAGACTAGGAAACATTAATTTGGCGATATTGGGGGGCCAGGTGGGAGCCTTCCTCTAGTGGAAAGGACTGCCACTTGCTCTGACCTTTTTTATTAAGGCTTTGGGACACACCCCTAGCCTTTAGGCAGGAAATAACAAAAACAGAAATTGACATGAAACAAACAGGTAGAGGTTGCTTCAACCAACAATGTTTCAACTAAACAGTGAGTGATTAGCTCTGACCTTTCAGAGCAGTGAAGGTTGACCAGCCTTCTGGCCTCCTGTTTACATCCATTTAGTGACAACAATATTTGGTTTCCGACAATTCATCTTTTTATACTGATAAATTTGTGATTAGAGGGAGCCTACATTGTTGTTAGAACAAATACATGTCATTTGACAGTGATGCATCATTATGTAATGTTCATATCCTACCTGCGAGGAGATGCAGGAAGGGCTCTTCTCATGATGGGTACAAGAAGCCTGGGATCCTAATGATAACAGAAGCGGAGTCTCTCTTTCTCTCTCTACAGGCCCGTTCTTTTCTGATACCTGGCACTTCCTATAAAGGCTGGCTCCTGCGAGGTCCAGTCCATAGGGACAGAGAAGAAGCTGACTTGTGATTTGGCATAGATGTTACTAGAAGAAAAATTTCCCCTGAGTAATGATGCCCTTTGCCAGCATTGACTCTGCAGGAAAGCAGTTTCTCTACCCACAGTTTTCAATTAGCTTAACACATTGTCAAAGGAGCATAAGTGAGTGTGTTTTAAACCACCTGCTTTGGGCTTAGCCTTTTGGCAAATCTAGAAACAATGTCTTGCCTCAAATTTATGGTCATTTTTACTCACAGGGTGTTTATTAGAGCTTTCCTGCTAATAGGCTTTAATTGGGGACACCCCATGTCTTACTCCAAATATTTTGATGTTTCAGTACCGTTAAATCTGGCAGAAGGTGCAAAAAAGTCTTGATAATTTATTTCCCATAAGGCCTTTTTGCTCTTATACAAATTTTCACCCCCTCTAGTATATGTCAAGTTTTATATTTTAACTGGGGACCAAGTGCATAAATTCGTGCACCTTGAAAGGAACTGTGGGCTGCGAGGCTGCAGTGGGCACAGGAGTGAGTCTTGGCCCATCCTCGGCATCCTGGCCCTGCCCCTCCCGCCCTGGTCCCCTGGCCCATCTGCAGGCAGCCCTGCTCCTGCCATCATGCGCTGACAGCACCACCCTTGCTCGCACCTGCTGATAGTGTAGAGCAATTGGGGCCAGTGCCATGAGCAGGTGTGAGCAATAACTGCTGCCCCAATTGCCCCTCAGGAGCAGGGGAAAGTGGAGAAGCCCTCAGGGGCAATCGAGGCCACAGCTACACTCATACCCACTGAAGGCACCAAGTGATCTGGACTGATGCCAGGTGCCAGTAGTGAGTGCGAGCAGGGTCAGTGCCAGCAGTAGATGTGAGCGCTGGGTAGGACTGTGGCACACAGGAGCAAAGAATTTTCAGTAACCACTAGAGGCTTGCCTGGATGACAGTGACCAGTCCCCCGCCTTGGTCTGGTGCCCCCGCTCAACTGCTCCACCATCCTGCTGCGGCCAATACCCGCCATGTACCATGCTCTACTGCCTGCTGCAGATGCCTGCTGTGTTTCCCCTGGTGGTCAGTGCATGTCATAGCGTCCAGTTCAGTTGTTCCTCTATTTGCATATTAGTGTAGGGAGAGGGTGAAGCTCTATCAAATAGCTGAATTCTCTCCCTTCAAAGTAAAGAATCCTGATTCAATAGGCACCATTTCTATCTGTTGTGCACTGGATATTCTGTTAGGGCCTCAGGGATTGGCAAAAAATAAAGTATTATTGGAACACAGACCACGTATCTACTATTGTTTATAGATTTATTTGCCCTTCAGTGATAGATCTGAATAGTTGAGACAGAGCCCATGTGAGCTCCAAAGCCTAAAATGTTTTCTGTCTCTTTACAGAAAAATTCTATAAATCACTGGGTTAGAGACTGGGCATTCAGAAATGAAAACATGCTATTTCTGTCCACAAGGGGGAGACAAAGCCATGAGCTGTCATGGAGCTAAGTACCCCAGATACTGGTGTTACAGAACAAGGAGTGACCTGGGAAGGGTTCCCCAACCTAACAGGTCCCATTTAACCTGGCTCTTGAATTTCTGTCAACACGTGTGTCGGGGGAGAGGGTAGTAAAGGAGAGGAAAAAGCATCGCAGGCAGTGGGGATAGCTTGTGCAAAGGCACGGATGGTCATAGTGTTGTGTGAAAACTCCCAGTGGTTGGAATATAGATGGGGAGGCCAATCAACTGGATGCAAGCTGCAAGTTTTCAGTGTACACGGTCTAGGACTAGAAGAGAGCCTTGTAAGCCACACCTGGGCTCTGGGTGGGCTCTGGGTGAGTGGAAGAGGGATTTCAGCAGAAAAGTGGCATGACAGGTCCTTTGGAATGATTGCAACTTCCTCTAGGTGGAAAGGAGCATGAGTAGAGTCAAGGAGGTACACATCCTCTTTCAACCACTAGCAGCCCAGTTTCCTCCTCCAAATAAGTTCTCTGTCTGACACTGCTACTCGGTTTTGGTTGTAAATGTTCCCAGACTAGGATGACCTGTGTTCAAAGCCTGAGCTCTCAAACACTATGATAACAGGTGTTTCTATTGAAATAAAGTCTCAGAAATAAGATGTTCTTCATGAAACAGTCTTCCTCCCAAAGACATATTACATGCATTCCTATCTTATATTTATTTTTGTTTGGCTTATGATTACAAACACCTTTGCCCACTCTCATGATGGCACATAGTAGGTACCCAATTTATAGCGATGAATGAAAAAATGGCAGAGTGCAGCTGAACACTGTCTCAATGGGCTGGGGAGCCACAGGTATGATAAAAGACACTGGAGACACTAGCAAATGTGCTCCTATTTGGGGGAGAGTACAGAGCAGTGTGGAAATCACTCCATTCTTAGTTCTCATCTTTGAGCTCTCCCTACACTAACCCAGGGCCTGAGAAAGTCAGTTTAACAATGTGGAAATCATTAGAAGTCATTTTCAATATGGTGGTCAGATTCATATTGAGTTCAATTTCGTGTTCTCTGCATTTTGTGTCTTGTGTTACCATCACATTTCTCATATTCATCCACATGGATACCTACAGGGTAGGTAGACGATTGCTTTGAAGCTGTGATAGGAAGGATGCTTTGGAAGGCTGTGCAATTGGAGGGTATGAAGAGTTTCAAGGAGCGGGCTTGGCTTTGGCTAGTGCACACCATTGGGGTCATGCGGTGAGTAGAATGTGAAGCATTTTCATATTAGTTGGGAAATAACTGCTATTTCTCTCGAGTGTTTCTCCTGCCCCCATCCTGACCTTTATGTTCATCCTGGGAATTTCTTGGCGATTCCTGCAATCTATCACTTAAAGAGCTAATGCCTGGCACTGGCGGACATCACTGAACTCTGTTCTGGTGATTTATGTGATTGATTGGTACTTGAACACACCCAGAAACTCCTGGCTCTGCAGCTCTGCTATAAATGTTTCCTAGGACCACACATGCCTCTTTTCACCCAGGTTATTTCTTCTTTGGGGTGGGTAGCACTGGGATCTACCTTTTTGCCTGCCAGCCAGCGTGCCTGGCTCCTGCCCCCTGCATTTCCTCCATGCCAGCGCAAACTTATCCTTGGTAGGGAATCTTTGGCAAGGGTGCTTACACCCTGACAGGCTAATGCCCCCTGTGCCCATCCCAGGTGAAACTGTGGTCCACTGAGGCAGAGGGTGCCCTATGCTGGAGTCAGCCTTCTATTGCTGCTTATAGGAAGTGCCGCACCTAAAGGGTTTTTGTGTCTCAGAGCTTTGGAGAAACAGGAAGAATGGGGTGGAGGTTAGAGAGGGGAGAGAAATGGCGGAGGATGTTGTAACCATGGCCAACACTGCAGGCTCCTCTGCACACTGGGCATCCCTGAGGTAAGAGATAGGCTGTGGGATGAGTTGAGCCATGATGGGTGAATTGTTTCTCCATATAATGAGCTCAGTTTTCAAAATCCATGGAATACCCCTCCATCATGGGCACCAACTATCTTCATTCACTGAGAGCTAAGGATTACATGAGGCTTCTATGGTAGGCATCATGTATAATGACTTATTTGAATGCTATAATAACCATCATAAACCCCATTTTACTGTTGAGGAAACTGAGGTTAGTTAAAACAAGATATATCGTAGTATATATTTTGCAGAATAACCAAAATTCAAGCGCAGAAGCTGAAAGGTTTAGATTTGACTTACTTAACTATGACAAGCCACCAAATGATTTCTGTGACTTAGTTGATTATTGAGTATTGAAAACAGAAAATATCTAGACATTATTATAAGAACTAGCAAAAAAACTAGTACTTGTGTAACCAGTTCTTGTGTCAGCAGAAGCTAGGAGAGAATTCAGCACTCTTAACAGCACATCTCTAATGGTAAGAGAAGTTCACAGCTTTGAATACAATTGACCTAATGATAATCATTTTAGGCGAGTTTGATTGTGGTTTTCCACCAAAGTGTGGCTCAGACTGGGGCTAAATGTCACCTAGTGACAGTTTCAATCAACAAAGGACAACACCAATAATTTGTAATACTGGGAGAAATTGTTCATCAGTTAAACAACTTTTGTTACCACTTAGGTACTTGGTAAGCAGTTCTGCAAAGAGATATACACCTTAGGGTCGAAGTAGGAACAGAGGTTCTCATTTTTGATTTATATATTTATTTTTCTACACAGGTTTTAAATATAATTTGATGATATTTTAGTTACGCAGTGAATAAATCAAATGGGGAGACTAATGGATGTGAAAAAATACACCATCAATTGTTGCACACCCATAAACTATAATGGAAAAGATTAATATATTGTTTTTTACAAGCGCATATATTTTTTTAAAAGCAAGACTGAAAACAAGTTTAGAAATATGCTTTTGATTTAGTCTTGGGACTAGGAATCAATACTTCTTTAAAGAAATGAATCCATGGGGTAGCTTAATTGTGTGTAGACATGCACTTCAATTAAGACCATATGACATAGTGACAGTAGCTTACTTTTTTTTTTTTAAATCTTCACCTGAGGACATGGTTGGAGTGAGGAAGAGGGATGGAGAGATAAGAGAGAGAGAGGGGAGGGAGAAAGAGAGAGAGAGATGAATAGGCTGTCTCCAACATGAGCCCCAATAGGAGATTGAGCCCATAGCCCAGTTATATGCCTTGACCAGGAATCAAACCTGCAACGCCCTGGACAACACTCCAAACAACCAAGCCACCCCAGCCCCGCCACGAGCATACATTTTGAAGTCATAAGGGCACGGGATTTATCTACCTAGAACCTACTCTGTACAAATCATGGGCTACTTAAGTAACATTCTGAGCCCCAGTTTTCATTCTTGTAAAATGCAGATCAAATTTTTACAGTCTCAGGAGTGATGAATAAAATGCTCCCATCTATCCCCTCAATATATTGATAACTGTTATTATTAATTTATTTTTGACATCTGTTTTCCTTTATAATGTCAAGAATTTGGTCTCTGGTTTTTTAAAATTTATTTTCAAGTATTACCCTAAATGTAAAGAAATTCTATTTTAAAGTATAACATTTTTTTTTATTACAAAAGCAATATGTAGTCATATAGAAAAAGAGCACAGAGAAACAGCAAAAATAAACACTTATTTTTATCATTCTAGAGTGAACCATTCTTAATTTCCCCAGTCTTTTTATGCATAAATACACCTTAAAAAATCCTATAATCTGTTTTGTAACCTGCTTTTTTTTCCATTGAATATATAGTGACCGTTTTCTTTTTCCACGTCAGTAAGCTTTCTACAACATTTAAATGGCTATCTACTTTGCGAATATAAAAATCTGGGAAGTTTTGACTTACAAAACAAACCCTTTATTTCTCTTTATTGTGTTATTTGTGTGTGTTTTCCTGGTGGCTGGGGAAGATATGCCTTGTTTTTAAAGTCTGTTCCTCCTCATTGTTTTCCCTAATCACGGCTCAGTAGTTTGAAAGATGTGCTTCAATCCATACCCTGGGCATGACAATGCCAGGATCTAGTACAGTAGCGCTCTCGGGGAGTGCATTGCCTGCCAAGACCTGAGAAGGGGGCGAGTTTCTGATGCTGGAGAGAGCTCTCCACAGGAGTCACTTGAAAGGCAGTGGAATAGATACTATCTTTCAGTTACTCCTGCTTCCCACTCTGCCCCAGCCACCCTCAGTTACCTGAAATATGCAAACCAGCAAGTGACAAATGCTTTCTAGAAAAGGATGGTGGCATTCAAATTGAAAACAGGGGAGGTTGATCAAAGAAGAGAGAAAGAAAGGCATTAAAAACTAATCATGCCAAGGCCATAAACTCAGCCGTAAACCCTTAGCCGTAAAAAATTAAATGAAGAAGAAGTTAATGCGTGGAGCAGAGGTTTTAAATTTTCCAGGGGGAGAAAGAGATAGCTGCCGCAGACCTGGGAGCGTGGCACGATTTACAAGGGAAGCCCACGTGTCCCCGCCCAACAAAGGCTGCGGGAGGCATAAAGCCATCATCAAGTAAAACATCATCTATATTATTTAGTAGCGTTGTGCGGGACCCGGGCTGTAAAGGAACTGGCACTTTTGACCGATTGAGGATATTGTTCTATTCAGAACAGATTGAAGTGGCAGAAAGTGGAGGGATGCTAAAAAAAAAAAACAAAAAAAAAACAACCACCCATATCACTTCTGAAAGAGCCCAGAGGAAATATTACAGAAATATATAATATTCGGGAATTGTAGGACTCGCCAGTAATAATATTTATCTGTCTTTCTAGCTCAAATACCAACGACCGCACCTGGGATTATGTGTTTATGGGTAGGTTATCTCTGGGTGGGCTTCATGAGAAATCGGGGCTTTGGATCCAAAGGGAAATTGAGCCAGATTTATTACAGTTTCTGAGCAGAGTTGGCAAAAGCTCAAACATTGAAGTAATACAGGTGTAAGGACATTATTATGTAACTGGAGGCTTGGTGCATGGATTCGTTCACTGGTGGAGTGTGGGAAACTTGTTGTGCTTGACAGCCATTTTGTAGTAAGCTCCAGCCACGTTAGCACTAACCTCGGGCTAGGTTCCTATTACCCCAAACCCTATCTCTTTCCCATAAGCCAGGTGTTTTGCTTTAACGGCTAGGAATTTCCGCTGTGATTTGGTTGCTTAGCCTCCTCCATTACGCAAGAACTGGAAACTCCCCATTCCCTGGAATCTCCTTATTCCTCTCCTTCTCCCTATAATTACCCTGAACTCCTCATGAATAAACGAGACTTGATCAGAACCTTGTCTTGTCTCCATTCCTTGTGTATCTTGTCCCTTTCATCCCCACTCCCCCTCTAGGGTCCTCATTGACTAACCCGCGGGTCGGGACAGTGGAGATCCCTCAGTGTAGCCTGTGGGGATCGAGCTGAAACCAGAGTCCAATGCGACCTACTGCTCCTGCTCATCCTCGTCCCACTGTGACTGCTGTCACCCCTCAGTAGGCTCACTGCCACTTAGCCTAGGTTTCTGGGCTGTGGCGGCTACCTGTGAGACCTGCATCTGGTGCTCTTTGGTCAGCTGAGCGGTGCTCCCCCTGTGGGAATGCACTGACCACCAGGGGGCAGCTCCTGCACTGAGCATCTTCCCCCTGGTGGTCAGTGTGCGTCATAGCAATTAGTTGAAGAGTTGAACAGTTGAATGGTCACTTAGGCTTTTATATATATAAATATAGACTAGAGGCCCAGTGCACAAAATTTGTGCAATCAGGGAGGGCGTCCCTCAATCTGGATTGCAAGAGGGTGAAACCCAGGCTGAGGGATCCCACCTGTGCATGATCGAAGCCGGGAGGGGCTGCAGGAGGTCTCCAGGGTGTGTCCAGGCTATCTCACCCAGTCCTGATTGGCCTGACCTCAGCAGATGGCTAACCTTACCAGTCGAAGAGTCTTCCACCTGGTGGTCAGTGCATGTCATAGCAAGTGATTGAGCTTAGCATATCATTAGCATATTATGCTTTGATTAGTTGAACGGATGACTGGACTACCGGGCACTTAGCATATTAGGCTTTTATTATATAGGATGGTTAAGAGACGTGGTTTTGGCAGCAAAGCAGTACCTGCTTGAATCTTGGCTGTGCCACTTGCAGTGAAACGGTGGGGACATCACTTCTTTAAGCCTGCTTCCTTTTCTCTAAAGGGGGAATGGAAGGAATGGTGTTTACTTCCTAGGGGGGTGGTTCTGAGGATGTCAGATAGTAAGCATTTCGGGCTGCATGCACTAAACAGCCGCCTCTTACTCTGTTTTGCTAGCTGATCACATAGTCTATGTGTGGATGGTTTATGGAATCACAGTATTGGAACTCCAGCTTAGAACTGTAACCGGACAACCAAGGAGTCCATGCTGCCCAACACTACTTCAGCCAATGAAGCAGAGACAGAGTTGAATCATATATGAGCGTTGATTCCAATACTGCCAGCAGTATGGGAGAATAGCAGGTCATCCACACAAATCTGCTCTGCACCCCACATAAGCCAGCTGCTTATATTGGGTAGAAGGACAGAGATTACATGGGAAAGTAGGAGTTACAGGTATGGGAAAGTGGGCGCAGGATAATCATTTCGGGTTACAACTCATATGAGCTGGTGGAGGGGGTGTCACAGAGACCCAGCGCCTCTGGGATCCCCCAGCATTCTGGGACCAGATTATAGATAATAGAGTCTGGGGATGGTAAAGAGGAGGTGCCTGCCAAGACCGGTTTGGCTCAGTGGATAGAATGTCGGCCTGCAGACTGAAAGGTCCCAGGTTCGATTCCGGTTGGGGACATGTACCTTGCTTGGCACAACTCCAGTAGGGGGTGTGCAGGAGGCAGCTGATCAATGTCTATCATCGATGTTTCTGACTTTCTATCCCTCTCTCTTCCTCTCTGTAAAAAATCAATAAAATATCTTAAAAAAAAAAAAGAGTAGGTGCCTCCCAGTTTAGGTGCCACGAGGTTGTAAACCTTTCCATAATGACAGGCAGTTCTCAGAAGGAGGATGGATGCATTCTGATGTTAGCTCCCGTATCCCAGGGCGATAGCTCCCAGCCAGGTTAGGATACGCTTTCTCTAATCAGAACGGGACCATCTTGGTTAACAGAGCATGATTAATATTTCCATTGTAGCTGGCCCCGTATATTTTATTTCTGCCCCCCCTCAGAACTATCTTGTGGAATGGAGGTACAGTGGTACCTCGAGATACGAGTTTAATTCGTTCCGTAACCTTGAGGCATGGGAAACTATGAGACGCTCGAGTCGTAGTAAACTGGTGGGTCATGTGCAGCTGGCCGATCCGCACGATTACTCCTATCTCAACTGTTGCTCGTATTTCAAAGCAAAAATTGCTCGCTTGAGGGCTCGTATCTCAAAAATCTCGTATGTTAGGGCACTTGTATCTTGAGGTACCACTGTATTCTAGTCTCTTTCAGTGGCTCCGCAAAGGGTTTAGGGATCTTTTCATGGCAGTCTTGCTTCCTGCTTTTTTTTTTTTTAATGTATTTTATTGATTTTTTTACAGAGAGGAAAGGAGAGGGATAGAGAGTTAGAAACATTGATGAGAGAGAGACATTGATCAGCCGCTTCCTGCATGACCTCTACTGGGGATGCGCCTGCAACCAAGGTACATGCCCTTGACTGGAATCGAACCTGGGACCTTTCAGTCTGCAGGCCAATGCTCTATCCATTGAGCCAAACCGGTTTTGGTTCTTGCTTCCTTCTTGCCCAGTGTGTAGGGTTTCCTGTTTCCTGGGGTGTGGCATTAACACATTCTGACTTGTCTCTTTGATCCTGGTCAGCTTTTAGGGGGCCAGGAACTCCCCAGGAGAATCGGAGAAGGACCTTTTTCACCAGCTCCACTCTCCTGGTTTTACCCACGGAAATGTTATTAATGCTTAGCAGCCCGAGGAGGAAACCTTCCAGCTGTTCAGGGGAATGAACATGTTGAGCTATTTTTTAAAGCTCATTAGAGTTTATGGCGCTCCGGGTATGTCCTGATGCTGTTTCCGTGCTGCATGTCAATCTCCAGTCACGGGAAGCAGCCGGGATGTTGGAGGAGGTGGGCTTTCAGATGATGAGTGCTACGTCAGTCAGAAGGGAACAATAAAAATAATCCTTTGCAGTGATCACAGTCCTTTTATTCTCCGTGTTCTTGCAAATGAACTAAGTTCAATTGCTTTCGTGAGAGGAAGCTGGCTCCTTGCACAGTCATGAACTTGCCCCCTGACTACATTCTTCCTTCAGTCTGTCTGACTTTGTGTTACCATCGGCCATTCAATTGCTCCCAGCAGAGCCTACATCCTCCTGCAAACCAGGGGTCAGCAAACCCTACCAATTCCTGTTCCTGAAATACATCCGTCTTCCACTGTGGCTATCCCTGTCTTAGTTTAGGTTGTTGGCATCTCTCTCTCTCTCTTTTTTAAAATACATTTTATTGATATTTTACAGAGAGGAAGGGAGAGGGATAGAGAGTTAGAAACATCGATGAGAGAGAGACATAGATCAGCTGCCTCTAGCATGCCCCCTACTGGGGATGTGCCCGCAACCAAGGTACATGCCCCTGACCGGAATCGAACCTGGGACCCTTCAGTCTGCAGACTGACACTCTATCCATTGAGCCAAACCAATTTCGGCTGTTGGCATCTCTTGCTGCACTTTAACAGCCTCCATCCTGGTCTCCCTTACTTCAGCCTTAACCCCAATCTCGTCAGTCATTTCCAAGATATTTAGAATCTTCTTTCTGAATGGCAAATCTGATCTTGTCACTTCTTTGCTTAAAAACTAGTTACTGCGTTCAATTTGGCATCTACCAAACTGGCATACTTTCCTCTTTCTTCCCTCTTTCTCTTAATTGACCTATGTGGGAATCATACAGGTCTCTCATAGCTTATTTATTCATGCCTTATCCCCTCTATCTGAAATGTGTCCCTTCCGGTTTACTCTCTGTTGAGAACTGATGAGATATGACACTTTTTTTTCTAGGACCCTTTCAATGACTTTACCCTTCTCTTTCTGCCTTTTACTTCATCATCACCCAGTCATTCAGTCTTTCTGAAATAATGGGTATAATATGAGGTTATAGCTATTTTGAAAAAAACCTTTTTCTTTTTTTTTCACCAAAACACCTACATCATCCTATAGCTATTTTGTATGCACTGTACTGATTACAAGTGTCTTTACTCCACGATACTGTGGATTCCTTGAACATAAGGATCCTTTATGTGTGTGGTTAGACACTTAGACATTGCACCTGGTAGATGCCAAATGATACATTGGATATACAGAGGTACACGTGAATGGGTACCCCTGTCATTTCCTCTGGTGTTTCTTTCCCCACATATTCTGACCCCATGGCAGTCAAAGACCTGGACCTCTGAAAACCATCCTTTTCTCTATACGGATTTTAATAGCTGTTAACAGCTTAACATTTGAATTTAAGTTATTTTATTCTAAGGTGTGAATGACTCACCACCTCCACATTTTCTATTTTTACGAAATAATTTTCATTTCTCCTTCTACTTAAAAAAAGGCATAGATTCTTAGGTGAGATTTTAACAAAGACATTATGCCAGCATATCTAGCTTTGCTTTTCAAATTAACCCTTATTTTAAGTATACATGGACCAGCCTGTTTTCACACAAAAAAAGGAGCTTCACTTTTATAATATCAAGAGGTGATATGGTTATCACAACAATAATAATGAACTTCCCTTTCATGAGTGTTTGCTGTTGATTATCCACCATGCTAAGTCTTTAAGTTATATACATAATTTCATTTAGTCCTTAAAATTGCCCTGAGAAATAGGTCTCATTTTTTCCCCCATTTTGTAGTTGAGGAAATGGAGCAGAGAAGCTAAGTGACTTGTCCCAAGTTAGTTACTAAGTGGAGGAACTGGGATTTGAACTTATGTCTTCAGAAGTGAGTCAACCTATGCCCATACTTAGCCACTCTGCCAGGTGAGTACAGTGACGTTCCAGAGAAACAATTTGAACAGCAAATGTGGCACTAGGAAGCGGGGACTCAAGGAGGAGATGGGGATAATATATCAATTCCGGATAGAATGATAATCATGTTCAGTTGTGATTAACATTTCTTGCACACCAGGCACTTTGCTCAGCATTTTCCTTACTTTATATGCATTCAACCTGCCAAAATTTCTTTAAGTAAAAGATGAAGAGGAGAAAAATGAACCCCCCAAAATGAAACTCACAATATGACTTGCCTGAGATGTTGATTTAATAAAATAATGAAGAAGAGATAGAATAAGAGCTTCCCCTAGTGAACACTCCTATCAATTTGATTGGAGAAAAAAAACACACACACAAAACACCAAAAACCTGCAGCTCAGTGTAGTGTTCATTCTAATAAGGGCCTTTTTATGTATATGCTTGTTTCTATTATTAGTACAATCGTAGTTATATGCCTACGATTTCAAGGGCGAATCTACTTTGGTTTGTACAGTCTACCATAGCATTCTCTCAGTCTTTCAGAAGGTCCTTATATTCTTTTTAGAAGAGAAATTCTAAGTGCTAATTCAATCAGTTGCCTGTAAGTACTAGTAAGCCACCGGGACCCGCTGGTGTGCATTTGTTCCAGTTCTCTAAACATCCTCTTTATTGGTCTTGATAGACGGCTAATTCCACAATAGGCTCCATTACTCCTAACCTGTACAAGTGTCTTTTCTTCATTTTCAGGGTTGCAATAGCTTTAAGCAATGAGGTCCATATTTCAAAGGCATAATTAATTTAGCATGCCTCCTCCGTCATTAGGAAGCTCATTTGCTCTCGAGCCTCTC
This sequence comes from Lasiurus borealis, assembly GCA_004026805.1. Classification (NCBI taxonomy): domain Eukaryota; kingdom Metazoa; phylum Chordata; class Mammalia; order Chiroptera; family Vespertilionidae; genus Lasiurus; species Lasiurus borealis. The sequence continues at coordinate 24,567 of PVJN01014787.1, read as the reverse complement.
TCTCTCTCAGTAAGTCTGCGAAGCCCTTCTTCATTCTCCCTAATTCCTCTCGTGTGCATGATCTCACTTTTCCTTTCCTTTCTTTGTGTCTTAGGTTTCTGACTCTGTTCTTGTTCTTGAACATTCTCTAACCTCACAAGTGTCACGAGCTCCTTTCTAATTTTCATTCTACATTCAGGGGCAATTTATTTATTTTGCAGGAAACTATGGTCAAACTCATTGTGGTTCCACTGCCTGGCCTATGGGCATGCCCACAGGGTGGGCTGTAGACCAAGTTATGTGTTGGTGGGACAGCAATGCCTATGATTAGCACAGGGGGAAGGGATCAGCTGTCAAGTTGAATAGCTCACTTTAAAGAAATATTTTAAAAATTTTAATTGTGGCAAACTACACACAAAATTGACCATCTTGACCATTCTAAGCGTACCACTCCGTGGTGTTAAGCACATTAACATTGTTGTGTAAATAATCTTGAAAAACTGAAATTCTATACCCCTTACATAACAAACCCCGTATCACCTTCCCAAGACTCTGGAAACTACCATAGTACTTTCTGTGAATTTGACTGCTCTGCATACCTCATATAAATGGAATCATACAAAATTTTTCTTTCTGTGCCTGGCTTATTTAATATCACAATATCTTCAGTGTTCATCAATGGTGTAGCATTTGTTGGAATTCCTTTCTTTTTAGGGCTGAATAATATTCCATTGTGTATGTATATCACATTTTGTTTATCCATTTATCCATTGATGCACACTTGGGTTTGCTTCCATCTTTTGGCTATTATAAATAATGCTGCTATAATATTACAAATGTGTATGTTTCTAAAACAATATGCTGGGTGTACAACTGTCTCTTCAAGACCCTGGTTTAAATCCTTTTGGGTGTATAACCAGAAGTGGAATTGCTGAATCATATGGAAACTTTATTTTTAATTTTTGAGGAATATTCATTCTATTTTCTACAGTGGCTGCACTATTTTGTATTCCCACCAACTTATAAGAGTTATATGGGAGCATTCCAATTTCTCCATATCTTCGCCAAAACACTTGTTTTGTACCTTTCCAGTTTTAGGGTACTAACCTTCCTGATGAGTGTGAGGTTGAATCGCTCACTTTTAAGGAGTTTGGGAGAAATTCAAGTTTGGTCTGTTACAAGCATTTCCCTCTAAGGCACAATCTGAGGGAGAAAAGATAATACCTAACACCAAGCAGTAGTTCGTGGCATCTGGTGGGGAAATGGTCTTGAGTCAAGGGATTCTGATGCAGTAATAAGGAGATGGGTTCGAGACTCCAGTTGAAAGATGGGGCTGAGAGAACCCTGTCTCAACCCAACCACTGGTTCTAGTCCCCAGGTCAAGCTCATTGCCCAGGCACAGAGAAATCCCAGTAGGCAGGCTGACATCTATCTATTCAGTGTCAGCCATGAGGCTGCCATCAGAGAATCCTCACAGCACTGGGACTGCTCTCACCTGCAGTTTCACAAAGCTACATTCAATTTAAATGTTAGCTTGGTAGGAGCTGAACTGAGTTTCTTAAGCGGAAGGGAAGCTCTCCCTTGTGTGGAAAGAAGGGTCACTTGAGTGGGAAAGGGTAGCCATGGAAATGAGTTGAGAAAAAGCGTATCCCAATTAGAAAGGAAAGGCTAAGATGACTGAATGGTGTGACGCCATGTAAAAGATCACACTGGATCAAAGTAAATGGCTACTCAATTTCTCTCTTAAATGCATGACTGGAGGTTAGCCACTGTACTGCAGCTTGTTAAAGAGGTAAAATAGAGTGCGGTGACATGATTTTTCCTGATGGAAATAATTTATAGACCTTTACAGGTCTTTTATCTTTTTCTCTTGGCGCAATTAGTTCCCCAAAGAGGCGAGAAATGAATAAATACCTGTTTTAGGTCAGCCGGTTATTTCTAGGTAATTTACATCCGCTAGCTCTCTTAACTTGATCCTCAAAGCAACTCCACTAATGACAAATTAAAGGCTCAGAAACGGGCCCTTAATTTCTCAGAAATTCACAGTTAATTGGTGAGACCAGGATCTGATCCAAGGGTTATCTTATGCCAGAGTCAGGGTCATTGTCAGCAAGCCACCACTCTTAACCTATGCTGCTTAGAGTATGTTCTATGAATGCACTCATAGGTCACATAGTCTCCGCCCCACTATGACCTTGACCTTCTTCACTCTAGCATACCTGGTTATTGCCTCCAACTCCCTGACCTTGCAGATATGCCAGCATTTAATAGAACCCCCTTCACTCATATAGGAGCAGCTTCTGAGTTACTATCTCTTATGCTGATTCAACCTTCCACCCCAAATCCTTGGAGAAACTGCCTAATTAAAACCAACCTGAGGAATAATGACTTCTTACTCTTATAAGTCTGGCATTGTGCTATGTGTTCTACATCTAGTTACCTATTTTAATACTCATAATAATGTGCGGGGTCAGGCACTATTATCCGCATTTTGTAAATGATGTGATAGAGACACAGAGGTTAAGAAGTTTGCCCAAGTTCACTATACTTGGTGAAGTCAGGAACCATATATATATATATATATATATATATATTTAAATATATTTTATTGATTTTTCACAGAGAGGAAGAGAGAGAGATAGAAAGTCAGAAACATCGATGAGAGAGAGACATGGATCAGCTGCCTCCTGCATGCCCCACAGTGGAGATGTGCCCACAAGCAAGATACATGCCCCTGACTGGAATCAAACCTGGGACCTTTCAGTCTGCAAGCTGACGCTCTATCCACTGAGTCAAACTGGTCTAGGCAGGAACCAAATGTTTTAAGCCTCACATTTCTTTCTCTGCCAATGAAGACCTTCATCACATTTTAAAAAGGCTGGTTGAGTGGATTTTTATTCAGTAATCCCTTTATTTGTCTCCCAGCTTAGAGATGAAACAATTGAAGATAGGAGCAGTCATGTGGGGAATTGAGAATTGGAGATGGATCTGAATCTGGGTTTAATTGTCCTTAAAATCCTTCACCAAGCAGGGTCCTTTGGATCTGACATCTACCTATTTAGTGGCTTTTAAATTACACATTCATTACTGAATTCTTTCATTTAGCATGAAAAACATCTGGGAGGGTCAACATGCTTGACTTTGGCCCAAGAAGAAAATCAAATTGGGGACAGGAATGTGTGTGGATTTTATATGTTATACTCATGGCAGTAGTTAGTAGGTAGGAGTAGGCTTTTGAGAAAGATATGGGTTTGAATTCAGTTTTTTTGTTCAGCCTTTCTAAGCCCAAGTTTTCTCATTTGTCAAATGTCTGTCTTCTAGCCGAAACTGGTTTGGCTCAGTGGATAGAGCGTCAGCCTGCGGACTGGAAGGTCCCGGGTTCAGTCCGGTCAAGGGCATGTACCTTGGTTGCTGGCACATCCAGTATGGAGTGTGCAGGAGGCAGCTAATCAATATCTCTTTCTCATCAATGTCTCTAACTCTCTCTCTCTCTCTCTTCCTCTCTGTAAAATATCAATAAAAATATTTTTTAAAAAATGTCTGTCTCCTAGCATTGCTCTAAGGATTGTATAAAGTGATTCATGCACAGTGCTCAGCATGGTGTTTGATATGAAGGAAGGGCTCAATGAGATACAGCTGTAATGAGCACCATGCTTGGCCTGCTTGGGGTTCAGAGGTGTGGTTTACCTGGGACAGGAGATGCCTCAGAGCAGAATTAAAGTTACCTTTAATTTGTCGCCATGAAGTTTGTGTCCTTTGACTGTAGGTGTTTACAAATCCACAAGGGGACTATGAATACTCATGGGCTTATCTGAAATATTATTCATTCTTCCCAAGTGTGTGTGTGTGTTTTTAATACTTTTATTTATTTATTTATTTATTTATTTATTTATTTAGTTAGTTAGTTAGTTAGTTAGTTAGTTATATTTCAGAGAGAAAGGGAGAGGCAGGAAGGCAGAAAAGAGATATATAAACATCAAAGATGAGAGAGAATCATTGATTGGCTGCCTGCTGCATGCCCCCTACTCAGAACTGAGCCCACAACCTAGGCATGTGCTCTGATCAGAAATTGAACTATGACCTCCTGGTCCGTAGGTTGACACTCACCCACTGAACCACACTGGCCAGGCCCCAGTGTGTTTTTTTCCTTTGTCTTTTTGTACTCTTTTCTTTCTTGTCTTTTTCTCTCTTTCAAAGAATTCAGCTCAACACACACACACACACATACACACACACACACACACACACACACACACACACACACACACGGGGAAACGGGTGGGGAAGAAAACCATTTAGAAATGCCAAATAAGTGGAAATGAGAAATAAAGAGATATGGTTGATTTTCTTCTTTGCTTTTCTGGAATAATATTTAAAGACCTATCTCTATAAAAATGCAAAAACAAAAATATGGAAATAGCAAAGGAAACCACACTTCATAATGAATTTTTGCCAACTCCCAGTCTTTTTCCCTATGCACTTTTTGAAATGTAGAGATACTCTGGAAGATAGATATCTTTGTAATTTTTCTTTTAACATGCTGTTAAATTAAAAATAGGTATTCTAAAATCATGTAAAGACATGACATAACCTTACATGAAATTACTGAGTAAAAGAAGTCAGTCTGAAAAGGCTTTAGGTTATTATTTCAATTATATGACATTCTCGAAAAGGCAAAACTATGGACACAGTAAAATGATCAGTGGTTACCAATGGCTTGACAAAAGGGAGGGGAGAGATGAATCACTGGTACACAAGTGAAATTATTCTGTATCATATTCTAATGAATAGGCGACATTAGGAATTTATGAAAACCTACAGAACGCAAAAAGTGAACCCCAATGTAAATTCTGAGTTTATTTAACTATGTATTAATATTGGTTCATCAACTGTTTCAAATGGACAACACAAACGCAAGTGTTAATAACAAGGGAAACTGTGTGGTAGAAAGATGACATACAGAAATTTTCGGTTCCTTCTGCTAAATATTTCTGTGCACCTAAAACTGGTCTGAAAGTAAAGATTAGAAAAAAAAAAGGATATATTAGAATTTAAAATTTGAACATCTGTTATAGCCTTCCAAAGAGTCTCCTGAGATGTTACATGAATGTTTTAAAGATACAGCCTTTGCCAAAAACATGGCAATCCTTCTTGAAAACTTTCCATGGAGATTAGGTGGGTGAGCAAGATGGAGAAAACATTTTAAATTTATATTTGCGTTTGCATGTGACTCATGTATTGGACTTGAAGGTTTTCTCCTCAGAGGCTAACATCAAGCAAGCGTATCCTGGTGGGAATATATGTGTAACCTCTCAGGAGAGCACTTCGGAAGAGAACAGTGTTTGGATGCATGTGGTCTTGTATGAGAACAAATAAATTGAAAGCATCATATTCATATCTCCATTTTTTTTCTTTCATGAACACTGGTGACAAGTGACTATCAAGTCACAATGGATAAAGGCCTTTTTCAAATCCCAGTGTTCCCATTTGCCAGCTGGAAAATGTTGGGCAAGTCTGAACCCTCATTTGCTTCTCTGTAAAGTAGAAAGAATCCACTAATATTACCTTGGAGAGTTTGTGTGGGAATTAATAGAGATTATGCAAACTGCGCCTGGAACGCAATACTGCTCCATTATGATAAATATTTTTATCAATAGTATTTTTTTTTCGAAAAGAACATCTAATTTTAGTATTCTCTTGAGGCTTGTATTCAAGAACTAAATGTATAAAAACAGCCAGCTTTGCAGCAGAAAATGTTTATGTCACTACCTGACATGTTTATACTTAAGATTTCATCTGTTTTCTTTTTTTTTTTTTTTGGTAATTCTTAAGGTACAGAATTGATAACCTACTTAAAAAACCTTTGAGCCTACATAATGTTATTCTAGAATCATACCACTTTCACTTCCTAGCACTTTGATATACCATATTTTCCTGCATATAAGACGACTTTTTAACCCAGGAAAATCTTCTCAAAAGTCGGGGGTCGTCTTATAGGAGGGGTGTGTATCCCAAACGCTATATTTTAACTGGAAAAGTTGGGGGTTGTCTTATACGCCCAGTCATCTTATGTGTGAGAAAATATGGTACTTTCTTGAGCTGGAGAAAACCTGTTTGAGGAGGCCAGAGCGTTGAGAACGGGTCGCAGCCTGTAGCCTGTCTGAGCAATGCTCAGCTCTGTGACCTGGTACAGCCATGGGTGCGTGACGTGAATGTGATTCATCAGCTGGTTCACAGTGAAGGAAAAGACTGAGAATTGTTGTGTTGGCTTATTCCAGCTTGTTATTCCCATTACTCTTCAGAGGAAAATGAGTTCCTACTGCAATTCATGGGGCAACCGTTGGGGGAGTCCCATTTGTTTTCCCAGAGCATATAATTTCGCCTTTTTAACACAGTAAGTCTTCAAGCCAACGTAAATACTTCAAAAGGACTGCTGAATTTTTCTGCTGCTTTCCCAAACCCTCGGTTGGTATTTGAGGAATAAATAGAAAAAAATAGCCAAATAAAACTTAGGAGAGGCTAGAAATTAATTTTAGTAACAATATAAATCCAATTCCAAGCCTGGCTCTTAGGAGTCACCATCAAGTTAATTTAATTCCTCAAAGCCCATTGCTCCAGCAAAACGTTGTTTAAATCAATTCATTCTTTCATTAGGCTGCCTAAGAGCACCATGGAGTGATGAGAAATCACCGACATGGCGTTCACGTCTCCAAAGCCCCTCTGTTTCCACTGGTTTCACTTCATTCCATCCTGACACGGGACTAATGTTGTGTATTTGCATGCTAGCATAGTATTTTTAATTGTGAAAATGGTGTTGTTAAATTACCTCCAAATGAGTTTATTTTAAATGGTTCGTTAACGTTTTTTGAGATCATTCCCTGCATGATTGCTACTTTTTCTCCGCTTTGATGTATTACGTCTCTCACCAAAAGGGCTGGCGCCCAGAGAAAAATCTTTTCTTGCGAGACAGCCATCGCACAATCTGGCCGCTTTTTTGAAAGGAGAGCAGCGAAGGCCTTGTGCAATTTTAGGGAGCCGGGGGTATGGGCTCTGGCATCTCAGCTGAGAGGCTCGGGTGAGGGGTGAAGGCAGGTGGCTGTGCCCGGCAGTCATGAAAGGTCAAAGCCACAGAAGTTTCAAAAGGCGGTGGCAGCGCAGAAGATGAGAAGAAACTCCTCTGGAGAGCTAGTTTGATTCTGAGGCTTAAATGCATCTCCCAGATGCTGTGTGTTCCCTTGCCTTTTAACTGCTCTCCACCTGAGACCACCTCTCCTCTTCATTATTTCTCCTTCTCAGAATAGTGGCCCTCAACCTCTCTTAAGCCTCAGCGATCCCACAGAAGTGTTCTGATGGTTACCAGTGTGGTGGATGCTAGGTCCTTGAGCTCGGCAAAGAAAGAATTCGGATCCGAGAACTCTAATGCAAGGGGAAGTTAATTTAGCATGCAAAGTAAAAGTACAGTGGTACCTCGAGATACGAGTGGCCTAACATACGAGATTTTTGAGATACGAGCGATTTTTGCTTTGAAATATGAACAACATTTGAGATAGGAGTAATCATGCGGATCGACCGGCTGCACATGACCCACCAGTTTACCTTGACTCGAGCATCTCATAGTTTCCCATGCCTCAAGGTTATGGAACGAATTAAACTCGTATCTCGAGGTACCACTGTATACTGAAAGAGAAGATTTGAGCTGGCTGCTCAGAGAGGTGCTTGGGCCTATTAGAAAGAAAGTCACAGAGGCTAGAGTGAGCCAGCTTGGCTACATGGACTCAGGAAACATATTCCAGAGGCAAAAAATGGGCCCTCTGCCATAGGTTCACAGGGTTAGCCTGGGATGAGCTGCCACTGCCTGCTGCTCCTCTGGTTACAAGTCTCATGGAGATCCTTAGAGCTTAGGAGAAAGAAAGCATTAAAAAATGGGCAAAGAACCTGCAATTGCATAAGGACTTTGCCGCTCTCACTGGCAGAGAGATGCAAGTTAAAACAACAATGAGGTAATACCCATGCCTGTTTACCATTAACAGACAATAAGTGCCAGCCAGGATGTGGAGAAAAGGGATCCCTCGTACACTGTTGGTGGGAATGCAGACTGGTGCAGCCATTATGGAAAACAGTATGGAGTTCCCTCAAAAAAATTAAAATGGAACTGCCATTTGACTTAGTGATTCCATTTCTAAAAATATATCCTAAGAAGCCTGAAACACCAATCAGAAAGAATAAATGTATCCCTATGTTCATAGCAATACTATTTACATTTGGTAAGACCTAGAAACAGCTCAAGCACCATCAAGAAATGAATGGATAATAAACGGTGGTACATTTACACAATGGAACAGTATACAGCTATAAAAAGAAAAATCTATTATCCTTTGAGACAGCATGGAGGGACCTGGAGGATATTATGCTAAGTGATATAAACCAGTCAGAGAAAGGCAAGCAACAGATGATCTTATATGTGGAATTTGATGAACAAAATAAACTGATGAACAAAATAGATACAGACACGTAGATTCTAAGTTTAGCCCTCAAGGTATTTACAAACCAATAGGGAAATAAGGTACATATACATGATAACATAAAAATGTAAAGTACTACATAATGAATAGCAGATGAGTATTTCTAATATAACTAACTTCATTATGGAAAAAGAGAGGTAATTTATTTGGGCTGAGCTAATTAGAAAGTCTGATACTATGGTGGGATGGGGGTGGAAATTCATTTTTTAAGCATTTTCGGAGAGCCCATCATGGTACTTCTCTATGAATTAATAGTCTGAGGTTAGGGACTGATACATAAATAGGAACATCAAGGAAGAAGTGACTATGTGACTTGCCATGGAGTTTTAATGAAAGGAGAAACTGAATAAATACAAAGTATTTGACATTGCCCTTTAAGACTGTGTGACTTATTTGGGTAGTTTTTTGTTCATTTCACAGAATTCACTAAGACATAGAAGAGTTCATATTTTTGATATTTTACGTCCCCAAAGCTCTTGCTTTTACTCTGACATTGGATATAAACAATTTATATCATTTCTCAGGATTCAGGGCATGATTTTACAAATTTCAATTTGTCTAATAACATGGATATATTCAATACTTCCCATTCACTTCCACATGATTTCTCCTACATGTTTTTTCCCATGTGGATATGCATAGCATTTACAAATACAGTGCTAGCTCAAAATTGGTTGATTAGTTAAGTTTTGATTTAGAATCTGAATTTTTTCTCTGTTGGTGAAAATGAGATGTTTTGTTCAAACTATAGTATGGAATGGTTGCATACCTTTATTATACATGAAGAGTCTTCTACTGAAACTATTCATTGAGATGGTACAAGAACTCAATCCTGGGTTCCAGACAGTCCAATATTTTGTTACTAACCAAAGAGTATATTCAGGAGAAATCATACCTCAGAGGGACTTTTCTCTGAATATTCCCAATTTTCTTAACAACTTGTTGACAGTGCTACAGTGCTACCAAAAAGAAGTTTGGTAACATCACTTAGCAACCTATATTTATTCATCTGTATATGCTGGAGTAACACGCTAGCACTAAATTATAAACTAAAAAAATCTAGACGTTTGTACTGGATTTACTAACTCCATGGTCTTGGGTAACTACAGAAAGTCTCAAGACCTCAGTTTTATTATGGTCAAGGTAGGTAGTACTGTCAACCCTGCTTCCTCTTAGGGTGGCTTGAGAATCAAACAAGTTCATATCTACTTCAAAATTATAGTATTTTAAAAATGCAAAATATTTTATTAGATATCAAACTCCCACTGACCTGACTTATAGTTTTATTTATTTTTATTATTTTTAAATGTATTTTTTGTATTGACTTCAGAGAGGGAGGGAGAGGGAGAGAGATAGAAACATCAATAATAAGAAAGAATCATTGACTGGCTGCACATCCTCTACTGGGGATTGAGCCCATCACCTTGGCATGTGCCCTTGACTGGAATTGAACCAGAGACCTTTCAGTCCGCAGGCCGATGCTCTATCCACCGAGCCAAATTAGCTAGGGATTGAGTTGTACTTTGATTTATTCTTCCTTAGGAGCCCTATCTCAAATTGAAAAATGTATCCCTCTCTAATATAAAAAGGCAGAGTTCCTTGGAGAAATGGCCAGTTCTAGGACTGGAGTAGAAAATATACAGAATCAGCCTGTGGGGGGCTGAGTGAAAGGAGAAGAGTGGGGTAGGATAAGGGACATCCATAATAATGCCAACAATAAAAAATAAATAAATAAGTAAAGAAGTGCTCAAGGAAACAAACTAGAACAATCCAACAATGATGGGAGAGACGGGGGGAAGAGTGTCAAAGAGTCACAGGAGCCAACTCAGAGTGCCAATGGCCAAAGATAGAACAATCTGACCCACAAAATAAGCATATTAGTATTGGATTAAAACATAAAGTGTAAAATAAATATTCATGAGTACATTCCATGCTAAGTAAGTTATTGATTAAGTCAATTAATTGGGGGTGGGAATGGGGGGAGAAGAGATAAAAATTCCTTTGCAGAGAAGTTCCAATTAATTCCTATAGGTATTCTGTCATTGAGGAGTTGGAGCATAATCCCCCCTTCCTAAAGCATGGGCTGCACATAGTAACTTTCTTCTAAATATGCTTTGTGCAAAGGGTAAAAGAAAGAACAACTTCTTTGGTGGAGAGCCCTGATAATCTCTACCTCAAACAGGTAATAGAGGATAGCATCCTACTGATAATATGTACCCTTATGTGATGTAATGAAAATGGCACTTCATCTCTGTGGTTTTCCTCCCAAAACGTATCAATCTTCTTTTTTTAAATAAATATATTTTATTGATTTTATTTTTACAGAGTGGGAGAGGGATAGAGAAACATTGATTAGAGAAACATTGATTAGGTGCCTCCTGAACACCTCCTACTGAGAATATGCCCACAACCAAGGTACATGCCCTTGACTGAAATCGAACCTGGGACCTTTCAGTCTGCAGGCCAATATTCTATCCACTGAGCCAAACCAGTCAGTGCTATATTAATATTCTTTGATTATGAGAAAAAACATTACACAAATCTCAACTGAGGGACCATCGCTTCCTAACTAGTTAGTACTTCTCAAAACGGCCAAGGTCATCAAAAAGAGGAAAAGTCTGGGAAATTGTCATAGCACAGGGGAACCTGAGGACTTGACAACTAACGTACTGTGGTTTCCTCCAAGGGGTCCTGAAGAGAAGAATGAGATTAGAGAAAAAATATGAAGAAATTTGAATAAAATATATGTATTTTATTCTATATAATAAAAGGGTAATGTGCAAATTGACCTTAACAGCAGAACAACCAGGAAGGTTGCTATGATGTGCACTGACCACCAGAGGGCAGACACTCAATGCGGGAGCTGCCCCCTGATAGTAAGTGTGTTCTCACAGGGGGAGCTCCACTCAGCCACAAGCTGAGCTGACAGCTGTGAGTGCAGTGGACATACCTTGAGGGTTCCCAGGCTGCCAGAGGGATGTCTGACTGCCAGCTTAGGGCCAATCGCTTGGGGAGCAGACCTAAGCTGGCAGGAGGACTTCCCCCAAGGGGTCCGAACTGTGAGAGGGCACAGGCCAGGCTGAGGGACCCCCAGCATGCATAAATTTTTGTGTACCAGGCCTCTAGTTTAATAATAATATTACCAACATTTGTTCATTACGACAAATGTACCATACTAACAATGTGAGATGCTAGTGATATGGCAAATGGTATGGGATGTATGGGTACAATTTTCCTCTATTTACTACAGTTCTGTAAATCTGAAACAGTTCTAAATTAAAATAAATTTCAAGGGCCATTTGGAAAGTGCTTAATATGTCTGGTTCGAGAACTTTCACCATTATTAAAAGGGAGATTTCTTCTGCTTTAAATAAGATGCACTTCTCTCAAGCCTAGTGAATTGTCTCTCATTACTGAAATATACATTTTAAACAGTGAATTATTATTAATAAAATGTTCAATGGAGCATAATTTAAATATGAAATGAAATACTGGTTTTCATCAGGAACCATCTGTTTTAGAAAGGAAGAAAAAAAATCATAAGACAAATGTGCCTTTTCGTTCTGCATAACATTACTACTATTCCTAACTTAGATTTAACATTTATAAATTAAAGAAATTTTCCACATTAACAGGAAACAATATGAAATTCCTGTGTCCCCATATTGTACTGTATTTTTCTGGTTTTGCTGATCCTCACTCTCTCTGAGTCTTCCAAGATTTTTGAATAGCGTGGTGACTTTTCTCTTTAGCCTCATCTTTTATAGAATAAAGACTCCTAAGCTTCTTAATTAATACCACTATAGAAAACCTATCATCTTTTTATTTATTGTTCCAAGAAAAATCTGAAGTAAAACCAAAGTCCATTACTTTCAAAGCCATGGGCAGGTACTGGGTTTGGGGTTCTTTTTCCCTTATGCTTTCTGATGTCTTTGAGTGAAGCTTATTTAACAGCAATGCAGAGATGCATTTTGAATCCAGGATCCTTTTCCTGCATCAAATCTGCAATATTGGAGAAGCCCAGCAGCAGAAAAAAGGTAGTGAGCCACACAGTTACATAGTCTGGGCTTCATGCCGGCCTCCATGACATTGGTGCCCTGAGCTGAACTATTCAGCATGAGTTGATAACACAGTCTCCGGAGAGTTCAATGCTCTTTAGTGATCAATTCAGCTCACCATGGGAACTCACCAATTACTTTGATGGTTTGGGAAGAGGAAGAAGAAGGTGAATGTTATATTTTTGTTACCAATAAACTCTCAGAAGAACCAAGCATGAAATCAAAAGTAGACACACCGTGGATATACTCAGTCACTCAACTGAGATTGGCCAAAATATGATGGATCACAGCGTCCAACTGAATTTCCTGTCACGGATCCTGACTTTGGGCCAGGGCTGACACTGGAAAGGGCTGAGTGGAGGGCTCTTTTGAAAAACACAACCTGTCTAAAGAGCTATTTTCTTACCTGACTTTGGTTATTGACAACACAAAAGAAAGGATTGTGGGATTAGGCATTTATCTCCGTGACAGGCCTATGGTTAGATGGAGAGCTTGCCTCTAATTCTTCTGGAGAGAAATATTCAAATCCACTTTCACTCAATCAGGGTAATCCTGAGCTGAATTTATAGAGTGACAATTCATTAGCGTGCGCTGTCTTAAGCCCCATCCTCGGCAGGAGGGCCTGCATTTTTAACAGAGAGAATCAATAACAGCAATTGATGTTCATATCGCTCAGGGCACTGGAGAGCAATCCGGTGTTTGTCTGAGCCCAGAAAGCATTCCTTTGGGCCATCAGCAGACAAGCGCGAGACCAGCTAATGTTTCATTCTTTTGATTACTTTAACCAGGAAAAATGTTTTCTAGGTGGATGTCTCTGGTGGCCAATGATTATTCCGAGTTTGTATTGGTTGTTTATCTAAGCTGAGCTGCTTAGATAAATTCTCCTAAAATTCCTGAAGGTTCCTAGCTCTGACCTGCCCAGCTCTGACCAACCGACTGAAATTGCTCTTAGTAATTGACACTGGTTTTGTGGATTTATTTTTTTTTTTTAGAGAGGAAGATTCCACTTCTCTTGGTTATTCTTTTTCATAATTTTTTACCAAATCGGGGGAGGGATGGCATGTGCTGAAAAGGATCAAGGACACATCCAATCAAGATGGCCGACTGAAATCAAGGTCTACTAATCTGGAGTCTGGAGCCTGGAAAATGGAGAATCAAGTCAGTGTGATGAGTCATGAAAGAGTCACTGGGAATAGAATCTTAAGAACATGGACTCTAAAGAGGAAGCGATTCTGTAAAATGGGAAACAAAAGAGCACAACAAGAGCAAGGCCAGGTAGGGATCCAGCTAAATTCTAGTCAGGGGATGGGAGTGGGGACATACAGAGATTTCTGCCAATGAGCAGCAACCTTGCTGAGATGTGCAAGCTCTGGATTAGGGCTCTTGATGCTACCACTTCTATAATTTTGTGTGCATTGGTTAAAATTTTAGTATCTCCCAGATGTTATTCTAAATTCTCATAGCATGTAGCCTTCAAAGTGACCCTTTGAGTTCCGATTATGACTATTCCCACTTTACAGATAGGAAGACTGAGGCTCAGAGACTTTAAGTAACCTCTCTGAAGTCACACAATTAGAAAGCCAGGGTTCAAGGAAGAGAGTAGTGGGATGGAGGGGAGAAATTGAAGTTGTGGGATGGCAACATAGAAGGGCAAAGCTTTGGTCTCCCTGTGCCCTTTCCTTGGGAAGTAGCAACAGACATCTGTCAGTCTGAGGATCTGATGTTTCATTAATTGCATTACAAATATTCCATGTGGCAGGCAGATTTTTAGTCCCCATAAACTATGCCCTGTGGTGTTACCTGGCACAAGTGACTTTATAGCTGTCATTAAGATTATTAGTCAGCTGGCCTTAAAATAGCCATTTGTTTTATTTATTTATTTTTTTGTATTTCTTAATTGATTTCAGAGAGGAAGGAAGAAGGAGAGAGAGAGAGAGGAACATTAATGATGAGAGAGAATCATTGATTGGCTGCCTCTGCATGCCCCTCACTGAGGATCAAGCTCGAAACCCAGACATGTGCCCTTGCCCAGAATCAAACCTGGGACTCTTCAGTCTGCAGACTGATGCTCTATCCACTGAGCCAAGCTAGCCAGGGCTGTTTTAGATTATTCTGGTGAGCAAAGTGATCACATGAGACCTTAAAAGAAAAGATAGTGATGGAAGGAAAGAGATTCTGTTCTTATTTGTACAGTTATTTGTTCCATGTTTTTTCCTTCCACTGGACTACTAGTATGTAGTCCAGGAGGACAGTGATCATTTCTGTATTCCTCACTTCAGGACAGAAGCTGTCACTGAGTACATTGACTAAATGTATTTTTAATTGACGGATAATTGACATACAATAGCCTTTAGTTTCATGTATGTATCATAGTGATTCTGTATTTACATATACTATGAAATGTTCCCCATGGTAAGTCTGGCTACCATTTGTTACCATACAATGTTATTGAGTGCACTAGAGGCCCAATGCACAAAATTCGTGCAAGAGTGTCTTCCTTCTTCCGCTGCCAACACAGGCTTTCCTATGGCACCTGGGACCTGGGCTTCCCTTGCAGAGAGAGGCCCCGCCCACCCACCTCAGCACCCCTGGTCAGTGGCCTGGGCTTCCCTTTGCAGCAGAGGTCATGGGGCAATGGCCTGGCCCGCAGCCAATCACATCACACCCGCCTTGGCTGGCCTGGTGCCAGTAGATGTCATAGCGTGGTCCCGGATGGTCATCTGGACGGTTGTCCGGAAGGTCATTAAGACAGTTCCACTGTTTGGCCAGTCGGTCTAATTAGAATATTGCACTTTTATTATTATTAATTCCCCATACTTTGCATTACATCCCCATGACCTTTTTTTTTATATATGTAACTGGAAGTTTGCATCTCTTAATCTGTTCACTTAGTTCACCCCAACCTCAACTCTCTTGATATGCAATGTTGTTTGAATGAATGAATGAACAAATGAATGAATATTCCTTCTGAATCATTTTAGGGTGGGGAATATCAAAGTTGTCAATCCCGTGCGAAGGTCCCTGGAGAAAAAATTAAATGTTCCTCTTCCTGACACCCAACTTTCATGCCATTTTCTAAAGTGCCAACTTTCTATTGATATTCAAACTCAAGAAGTTAGAGATGATAACTTTTAAGTGGGAACTTAAAACAATTTTTTTTTAATGCTTTCAGATCTGTTTCCAAAAAAGAGCCGCTCATAGCCAGAATGTGATGTGTATCTGATGCCCACATAATTGTTCATTTCTGAGCAGACAGCCTCTGCTGTAAATATCAGTTTTTTTTTCCCTTTTATTTGTCTTCCCCTTTTGTTTAAGTAAAAGTAATTATGTTTGCATTAGATTAAGCACCGGCTTGTTGTGGTGCAAAACAATGGAGCTTGTTTTTCCTGCCCATGTCCCATCCCCTGCGTCATTCTGACGGGAGGGGAGCCAGTCATGCCGCAGACTGGGAGCTGTGTCCCCAGACACATTGACTTGCCCTTTGCAGAAAGAGAAGGGGGCACGTGAAGGGAAATCGAAGGGAGAAACTGGGGTGATTACAGCTAAATTGTACTAGCAAAGTGGAAAATATGGCAAGGATGCTTTTGGCTTTGCTTTCCTGGGAAGTTTCATGAAAAGCCAAGTTCTCTCAGTAGTCACTTAATGCAGCAGAAAAGTAATTAAATTACTCGTGACCCCACTCGTTCATTTCTGCTTAGTGTGTGTTTTGCAGCCATTTGGTCTCCAGGATTTCCCCCAGATGCCTAACTAACTTCAGTCCCTCCTCCAAGCTTCCTTGGGTAGTCTTGGACAAAATTTTCTCATTGCCATGAGTTGTTCTGATATAATTAGAAAACTTGAGAAGCCTCTGAGGTGGATCTAGGAGAGGGAAAGACTGCGGGGGCGGGGGTGGCTGAGGGGATGAAAGAATGAGAGAGAGAGAGAGAGAGAGAGAGAGAGAGAGAGAGAGAGAGAGAGAGAGAGAGAGAGAGAGAGAGGAGACATGGATTTCCTGGGTTGTTGCCTCATATTAGTCAGGGGTTAAGATTGAAGAGCAGAAAGAAAAAAGAATGAATCTCTGAAGAATGCAAACTTTAATAAGATTAGTTCCACCCAATGGAGAAATGTGAAAAAATGTGAAGCACATGCCATGAAAACTTTTTGAGCAGTGGATGACATGCTGTCCCAGGTAGATCCCAGGAAAGGATGTGGGTTGTTTATCTAAGGCATCCCCTTTTGGTAAAGTTTAACCATGCAGGAGTTGGGACATTCAAGTAGTTGCTAGCGAAGAGGCTACTCTACGCAAGCAGGACCAAGGGCAGGCTTAAGACCGAAAAGACCAGAAAGAAGCTTTACTTACAGTTTTAAGCACTGCTGGAGGAATTGCACCACATGAAACATATGCAGTTGCAAATCACACAGCACTTTATTAGTCACACAAGTTCCTGGTGCTGCGGATACAGGCTCGATGGGATTCCAGTAGTGCTGTTCTTTGGGGTCTGGCAGCTGGGCTGGTTCTGTCCAGATGCATGGGTCAGGTATTCCTCACCCTAGAGCTTGGTGGCGTCTGGATCAGGCGGTGCTAGCCATTCTTCTGTCCTCTGGCAGGGAGAGGAGCATGGAGCGGCATTGCTTGCTGGACTGACAAAAGCACGTGCCTTTGTTGCTGTCTTGACAGGCGAGCACTGTTAGCTGGCCAGGATCTATTTTTAAAGTCTGTTTCGTACTCAGTTCAGGTGGCTATCAATGAATTACATCAATGCAGGCATGTTAATCTAAAACAGGGATACATGTGGTTATCTAGGGAGAGTGCATCACTCACACTCACACAAATGGTTATCTTAGTAAGTCACTCTGAGTCAGTAACTGAAGTTCAAATCCTTATCTCTGGGTACACATGCTTCAGGGTAGTGGGGAATGTGTTCTCAATATCACACTTTCAGTTTCAAGAAAGTTAACTCAACCATTTTAAAGCCTTTTTAACATTTTAGACATTTTTAAAGCATTTTTAAACATTTCTATATATTACTACAACACATGCCCAACATGAAAATGTAAAACAGACTAAAGCACGGAGGTGCCAGAGCGGGGGAAAAACACTAAAGACATCACTGCAAGCCCTGGCTGGTTTGGCTCAATGGATAGAGCTTTGGACTGTGGGCTAAAGATTCCCATGTTTGATTCTGGTCAAGGGCACACGCCCCAGTGTGGGGTGTGCAGGAGGGCTAGTCCCCAGTGTGGGGTGTGCAGGAGGCAGCCAATCAGTGATTCTCTCTCATCATTAATGTTTCTATCTCTGTCTCCCTCTCCCTTTTTCTCTAAAATATATTTGATATTATTTCAAGATAATAAGGACTTCTCCTTAGTGGTGTCAGTGGGAATAGAAAGAAACAGTATGACAAGAAAAGACGAGGACTGATAAGCAGGCAATGGGAGATGACTGTACATGGAGAGGAATCAGGTGTTTGAAATTTCAAACATGTTCTTTGGAAAATCATGGTACTGTTAGTGTAATTAAGGAGTTAGACGGAAGCATTTTAACTTGGAGTTTGAGCCAGAGGTATATGTTTAAGGTCATTCTTTAGAGAGGATTACTGATGATAAAGGAGATTGTGAAGTGAAGAAGAGCAAAGAGAGGGAGATACCTGGAGGGAGGGAGAAAAGTAGAGAGGGAGGAGGGAGATAGACAGATAGGCTGTTGAGACTGTTTGAGCTTCTAGATGCAATTGTAAGCATAACTGGGAATTTTAAGCAATGGCAGTGAAGCAGCACGCAAAGGAGAAATTCTAGGGTGAAATGTAGAAGACTGAAAGTATGGCAAAAGATGACATCGAGTCTCGGTGGAAGTGCTAGGAGATGCATCTCAGGGATTTGCTTTAAAGGTTGCATCATGGTTTTATGTGATGCTGAAGAAAGGAGAAAAAGGTCACACACGAGAGATAAATGTTCACGTTGGGAGAAGCAGCGTTGAGGAAATCGATATTAAGCAGCTAAGATCACCTTTATACGGTAGCCACCAATCATTTGTCACATCAACTTGTTACCTTTTTTCCATACAATATTATGAGAAGAAGCTTTCATCAAGGTGTTATGTTGTGGATTGGCTTCTATAGATGATTGACTATAAATTGTATATGGAAATATAAAAGGTAGTAGGAGATATGAAATATTTTATGCACACACACACAGAGACACACACACGCACGTGCGCGCGCACACACACACACACACACATACACTCACACTCATACCTTATGCACAAGGGTGCATCGCCTAATGCAGTATTGCTAATTTGTGACTGTAGCTATGAATAAGCCAAAGCACTAATACTGGATCTTTGCCCTGATATAATTAACCAGCCAACTTACAACTTTATGAACTTAGTCTTGTTTGGTTTCTATGGCTTTCCTCCTTTTTCCCTTACTCCTTCCTTATGAATATTTACAATGTGCTAAACACAGGGGTTACAATTTTGAGTAAGATGGACATGGTCTCTGCCAACACAAGGGTGAAAAAATGATGAAAGGATTAAGAAGGGACCAAATATCTTAGGAGTCTGAAGACTGGTATCTATTTTACTAACTGAGGAAGTCTCATAAGAACATTATTTATTGATAAGTTGTCAAAACAGAATCAACTGTGCTTATTTCTATTGAAATTGGAAAGTTGATTATGTCCAACCTGCTTGATAATTTATGTGGACAACTCTTCGGAGAGAAGTAAGTCTTTGAAAACAGTGTACTCAGCTAGACTGCATCGAGTTTTCTTTTATTTAATTAAATATCAATAAATATATTTTGGCACATACCATTTCTCTTCTTCCCTTCTTTCCACCTGACAGGTGTTCTTTAAGCAAAAGCCTTATTTTATTTTTCTTATGACAGGCAGAGGGAATTAAATTATTCGCAATGATTTCTTCATCTTCCTGAAAGGCTTTGGCACAGGGGAAATATTCACTATTGGAGGTGCGTTGGAAAGGCCATCAGTCCCCGTAGAAGTTACACAGACTAATGCACCAAACTACAACCCAGCAGTCGGAATGTCATGGCGAATTTAGAAGGGAGATATTTCATGTACATTGCCCTGTCATGTTAAAGAACCGACTGCTCCCTGTAGAGTTTAAATTTCAACAGGGGCTGGCGTGACAGGTTATACAAGCATTGCCCAATATATCTAATTTAACGTTTGCTTACATCAAGTCTAAAACTGTTTTATTCAGAACTTTGACTCTGTTCAAAAAAGCTGTTGGTTGGCTCTATTGTTTATTTCTTCTCCAGGTGATTTTTTTTAAGTCACAGTGATAACAAGGGCCTTTACCTCTTACTCTCATTTGCTTACCATTCCTACTTTTAGCAGTTGGAGAAAACACAGTTGGCATCAAGTTCTTCTCTCTCATCTGCCATTTTATTTATATTTCTGCCTTGAATATAGAAGAGAGTTAGGAGAAAAAAATAAATTAAACTATTTTGTAAATCGTATTAATTTTTTTTTTTTTTTTGTAAACGCAGCAACAGATGTCTATACTCATTAGTCACTGGTTTATGTATGCCAATAGAAAGCCAACAATGCTCAATTGAACCTTTGGTCTGTGAAAAGAAACTTGGCTTTAGTTTCCCCTATTACAATTATAATAATGCATAGCTTTGAGTTTCTATTTAACTAATAAATTTCATAATTTTATAAAACATGAGCAAAAATGTGAATCGACTTTGCACAGATGGCCTTTAGAATCAAATGAGATAAACTGTTTCAAAGTGTTTTGTGCATTTGTATAGTACTGTAAAAATAAACATTATACCCAGAAAGGTAGATTCCCCTACCATTTGTTTTGCATAATTGTCATTTTATTTATTTATTTTTGTCTTCTTTTTTATATTTTTTTTAATTTTTCATCACCATTTATCCTTTTGTTGCCTCTTCCACTTCTACCCACCCCCCTTAATCACCACACTGTTGTCCATGTCTATGAGTTCTCTCTTTTTTTCTTTATTGCTCAATATCCTCCCCACTCCCACCCCTGTTTGTCCCCAGAGTGTCTGTCTGATCTGGTCGTGGTCCTCTAGTGGTTGGTACTCTGTGTTGTTCATATTTGTCATTTTGGATCTCAGAGGAAATATCTCTGTAGTGATATTGCCCAGAATAGAAATAAGTAAGCCTCAGTATCATATTAGAAAAGTTCTACTCTTTTGTCTCTCACCTAGTACAATGATACTCAGTGAAATTATACTTTTACAATTTACAATATTTGCATTCATTGTTGACATTTATATACTAGGCCCATCATTAGTCACAGGAAATCCTAAAAAGCAGTAGGTACAGAAGAACATGATTTAATAAACCTTTTTATTCTTATATTTATTGTCTCAGTCAGAGAGCTGGTATTTATCAATAGAAAAAGGTTTATCTGGTTCCATATTTACCTGGCAGTTTTTTAAAAATTCTCTTTTCTCATCTAATTTAGTTATAATTCTTTTGTCACACTTTGAATTGTTTGATTGTTTTATGACCATTTGATAGCAATATAGTTTTGCTTTTTAGCATGTAACTTTTGAGTGACTTAAGATCCTCAAAAATACAACCTTGAACCTAAATTATTTGAGTATTGAAAAATTAAGAATGGGTAGAGAATTTTGAAATCTTGTGCTGAAATAGTGGTGCATCTGAAAGAACATTAGTCTTAAGGAAGTTAACAACTGAAAATGATGGGATGTGGATTGACTTGGTCACAGTCAAGCTTGAAAGACATTATGATTTATCTCCATGGGGTTCCATTGAGTACACATGGCCTCAGAATAGGTGGGGTCTTTTGAGTTGACTGGTGTCCAGTTTTTCTCTCAGTTACCTCATAGTCTAAAGTGGGAGGAGATGAGGTTGAACAAGGATTGGAGAAGTAGAGAGCCTTATAACACATGCATTAAAATTCCACTTTGGGATGTAACCCTCATATTTTACCCTTTGTAAGCACAACTAGGTTCTATATACAAACCAGGCCAGAAGCTTATGTGGTGGGCTTCACTTGAAGAAGTCTCTTAAAAAAGGCTAGTGGTTTAAGAAACACACAACTTTATTACCTTATACTTTTGTGCTTCGTTTGTTTCATTGGGCTCAAGGTGGTAGCAGGGTTGTGTTCCTTTCCTAAGACTCTAAGGGAGAATCTGTTTCTTTGATTTTCCAGACTCTTGAGGTCGCCCACATTTAATCAATCTGTAAAATCTCTTTTTTCCATGTAAGGTAACATATTCACAAGTTCTGGGAATTGAAGAATGGGCATCTTTGTTGCCATCAAAAAATTTAAACTCGCTGTATGAAAAGTTATTCACAATACTACCATATTAATAAAGCCAGAAAAAATATGTAAAACTCTTTATTATAAAATTAAGATCATGAAAATAAAGCCAACCTGTGGTAAAACTCTTCTCTTTCTTCCTTAAGGAAAGAGAGGTCTGTGTGTGTTTCTCAAGAGCTTTTTCTTTTTTCCAACCAGGGGTACTTTAGCTGGGTGACTCCCGAGGGAATAGGATGAACACACATATTTGGTGTAAGGACGCAGAACGTGGTCGGATCTTATGGAGCGAGACGAAGAATAGAAATAGGGTTTAAGAGGAGGTTTCTAAATATGTAATTAATCTCACCAATGCGCAGCACTCAGATACTACAGACTTCCTTGGACATCATACAAACTGTATAAGATGTAAAATGGCCTAGAAAGCAGTAGTAAGAACTCTGATAGAACTCAGAAACTCCGAGGTTGAACCACTGGGAATATTCTTTCTTTTTTTTTTTTAAATACATTTTATTGATCTTTTCACAGAGATGAAGGAAGAGGGATAGAAAGTTAGAAACATCGATGAGAGAGAGAGACATCGATCAGCCGCTTCCTGCACGCTCCCTACTGGATATGCGCCCGCAATCAATGTACATGCTCTTGACTGGAATCAAACCTGGGACCTTTCAGTCTGCAGGCCATTGCTCTATCCACTGAGCCAAACCGGTTTCAGCTGGGAATATTTTTGAACCAACCTAGAGCTGAGTGTCCAATTAGTCCTAGGACTGGTGCCCATGGACAACAAAAATGTTGTATCCTTGGCTTAAGGATACAGACATTCTCTAGGTACTCTGTTATATGCCCTTAGAATTTTTAAATGATCTCATGGAGTGGGAAAGAGAAACACCATGATATATTAGTATTAGTTTCTCACCAATTAGGTGGGGAGGAGACAATAAGCAGATTGGATATGATATGAAGAAATAAGTGAATGTGGATCTTCTTGTCATGCACTCAAATATGTATCTCTTTCATCAGGTTTTTATAAATGGGTGCTTCCAGGCTTTGCACATCTTCAGTGGAACATATTTATGAGAAATGCTTCCTTCTACTCTTTGTTAAAGCATCAAAACTCATAATGAATTGACACAGGGCTCAGAAGTTGTTTCTTTTGATAGGGACAAGAAATGGGTTTTAAATGTAGTTTTGCATTATTGCCATGGAACATTCTGGAAGTGTCACATTGAACTTTGTTTTTTTTTTCATCTATGATTCTCAAAGTTCTCTGTAAATGAGAATCGCAAATGATCTCTTCAAGGCTGTTGTGATGTTTAATGGGATAGCATCTGAGATTTCTTATTGCTTTCTTCTTAACGTGTTAAATGCTATTCGACCAATTTTGGTTAAGCTATGATGCACATTATCTGACATAATGAATACATATGTCTGTAAGTGCATGAAGAAAACTAATATTTTATTTGAAAAGCAGGAAGAAAACTATTTTTTTGAGTGTGGAAGGCCTATTATATCTTAGGTGCCTTGTGAGATGTGGGTGGAATACAAAATGAACAAGGTTTATTACTTTTTCTTAAACCTTAGTTGAAAATACAGTGTATCAATAAGTAAAATTACATAGTACAATATTTAAATATCAAAAAAATGAGATATACTATAAAAGGATGACATATGATCAAGTGAGACATTCATGGTATAGACTGTTAGCACTGTTATCAGTAGTATTGAGGGTGATAATGCATAGGGAAAAAGAAGATAGTTCCAAGTTGGATTTATGAGAATATTGAAGACAATTTCATCTAAACAGGTCAAATGATGAAATCCTCCAAATGCCTATTTAAGCCAAGAAAACATCTTTAATTTTAAGCCATTGATTCTTATACAACAATAACTTAGGCAAAATGTCTAAGCATTGATGTGTTAATTGGATTATCTGGCCCACCAAGGGTTAAGTTAAATAACCATTTCTACTTCAGCCCTTGCTGAATTTCCTTTTAAAATGTTCCCATTCATTTTCCTGCCCTAAATAATAGAGTATTGTTAAATAAGAATGGACTCTGGTAGCGAGATGAGATGTTGTCAGACATCATGGAGTTGCAAAAAGGATAGACTATTCAGATGGACAGTCAATGACCCTAAAACATTTTCTTTTGACCCCAACACATTTTGAGAAACCTCTCTGGGGACTTCTACCTTCACATACAAGATTTTTGCTTTATTGTCCTGGGGTTATTCTGTGAGTAGCTTGTTCTAAAAGTAGAGCAAGCAAAATATCCCAGAGGCCTGAGAGCCATGATCACCCGAATTCCTGTAAATCGGGGCTTCCCTCCATTTGTTAGGCGAGAAAGGGATGGAAAAGGCTTCTGTGGTATTTGACACCAAACTGCCAGCGTGGATTTAGAGGTGAACATTTTAAAAATGCAGTCTACCGGCTCCAGCTTTCAGTGCCAAGAGCAGAGATCAATATCATTTGTACACCAGGGCAAGAGCATTTGTTAAGCAATCACTCTGCCTCGGAGTCCCAGGGAGAGAATAAAGCCGCATCCTTTATGTTTACATGGCAGTTCCCTCGATAAATAGTAGTGCATCCTTGTTAAGTCCGAGTGAAAGGAGGTATATGTAATGTGTGCTGTGTTTGTAACCTGGGAGAGGGAGACTGGTTTCTATTGCCTGTCTAAGTTTCTTTCCTTCCTTCCTTCCTTCCTTCCTTCCTTCCTTCCTTCCTTCCTTCCTTCCTTCCTTCCTTCCT